>JAKUCM010002203.1:0-50079 GCA_023374145.1 Lepidium sativum | reverse complement strand
AGAAAGGTAAGTGATTTCGGTCCAACTAAGGGTTCCTATGCTTATCCAGTTTACCTTTCGATTTCTCATGAATAAAGGTGGCACAATACTTAGAATTTTTCCTAGATAAGCACAGTGATGTCCATACATCCACGTGAATAAGATCAAAACATTTTTCATAAAGTGTTAAAGACTTGGGAAACATGGTTCTACAATGTTTTCCAAGAATACAAGCTTCACAACTATGATATCAAAAGATATTTGTGGTAAAATTAGTTCAAGGGCCCTAGCGTGAGCATGACCAAATCTACCATGCCAAACTACACTACTCAAACTACAAACCAAATTCATGCAAAATATTAGAGATATATTTGGTGTCTTCAAGAACATAGAGTTAGTCCTTGACAATGCCTTCACCAATGATGTTCCCGGTCCTAATATCCTAAAATTTGACATCATTAGGTCCAAACATAACATAACAATCAAGATCACAAAAATTCTTATTACGGATAAAAGATTTGAAGCAAAATCCTGTATAAGAAAAGCTGTGTTTCTATCAAATAATGTCATGGTTCAAACTCCTTTAACCACTATTTTAGATACATTAGCTATCACCACATTTCCTTGAATACGTTTTACATCATTTATCAAGTTCGTATTGCATATCATGTGATGTAAGGCACCCGAATTAACTATAAATAATACTACGAGTTTATGAGATATGTGATACCAGAGTCCTTAAGGAGCTTAAGGAGGGCCACACTGTCGGAATATTTTAGGACCCCTTCTTGTATGGTAGCATGAGACGTGGCTTCTAGTTCACGGCTAGACGTGCTCGACGCTTCTTGATCCTCCACAATTTCTTATGAAACATTTTCCCTTGGTGCTTACTTCAATTTGTCCGGGTTGAGGTGAGCGTGAAGAAGCCAAGACTTTTCTTTGATGTGCCCTCCCTTCTTAAAATGGTCACAAATGAAGGTCTTGATGTCCTCATGCTTGTAGCTCACCAAACAAGCCGAGAGACCCTTGCTCATTGTGGATGTGGCTGCTGATAACACAATTTTTACACCTTGAGTTATCAAATCCTTATAGCATAAACCAACAAGTGTGATACAACAACTCATGATTTGATAAACTACTTGTAGTCCAAGTCAATGTATCCAAGAGATTTTCTGTCATAAAATCAAGAACAAAACAAGAACATTGAACAAATGCAAAACATAGAAAGAAGCATAAAACAGAGAATTAAATAAAAATAAAACAGAGCAATAACAAGATGATATGAAATCAAAGGAATGGGTTCTTGAGGAGTAAGATCAATGATCAATGCTTGAGTAAGGGTTCCAACAGCTTGCTTAACAACCTAGAATCCGACTTCTACGCAATAGACTTAAATAATAAGAAATTCATTCTCATGAACATTGAACTAAACATGAAATCGGTCTAACCCAACTCTCATTGGCGACCTTAAAATCATGGAAGCATGAAGATTCAGTCAATTCCAGCCAATAAGAAACCTAAGCTAGCAATCTCTTGAGTAGAGGGAGCACATCCTTGATCTAGGTTGAGTCAAGCATTTCAACAAACACTTGATAGGTTTACGAATGGAAGAAATCAGATTTCAAGTAGCTAAGTTGATATAAGAATTAAGAATACCTAATATAGAGAAATGAGCTAATGGATATACTCACTAAGCATGATAAAATGCATAAACCCAGAAATTGAAGATGAAAGCATAACTAAAAAGATGAAGACAAAGGAAAGATGATTAAAATTAAAGCTAGAATTGCATAAATCCAAAGGATCTTAAGCCTTAGTACCTTTAGATCTAGAAAATACACAAACGATAAGAGAAAGAAGGTTTGGTCTATGCCAAGAGGAATAAAAACGTGATAGGATTTTTGATGACATAAGAGGGTATTTATACTCCTTTTTACAAAATTCTAAAATAGAAAGCAAAAAAAAAGTCAACACAAATGAAGTAGATAGGCAACTTGGCCTAGACAGGTCCATTTATGCTTTTCTCTAGAAATTATGTCAGTTCGATCCATGCTGCTTAAATCTTCGAGTCGAGTAGTCTTCTGGTGCTCCAACTTGACCACACAGGTCGAGTTTGCAGATCGAGTTGTCCAATTCTCTTCCTTGGCCGAACCTTTTGGCCATAATTTCTTCTATAGCCAAGTTCAGTCTTAGTCTTAGCTTGCCCTCAAGCAAATGCATAGAGCTAAGAAGGAAGAGAGGTTGCTGACAAGAGGAACATCTCATCTTAAACAACTCATTAAGCTAAAACTGTAATCCATAAGTTAACCCCTCTTCTATTGGAAAGACCACAATTTATTTGCATCAAGGCTTATCATCCAAACTGATTATCCCTAGTACTTAGTTGGTCTCTAAGATTCGCAAATTTGATTCCTATTTCTAAAGTTGCAGGCCTCAAGAAGGATTATCGATCACTGAATATATGATTCGGCTTCCTTGAAGTTAGCATGACTTAATAGATTCAGCACACTTATCTTTTCTTGTTTTGGTTATTTTTTTTCCCAAGCTCATGTTATAGGATCTAGCTCAAATCAGAGGTTCATTTCATGTCCCTTTTTAGGGATCAACAAACGTGAGAAGGTTATTTTATGTCCCCTTTGCCTCAACTTTCTCAGTGAAACACAAAAATGAACATGTTCCACTCAACATGCTGCAGATCGAGTTGGTGGGTCGACTAAGCTAAGGAGTGGCGTGTTATAATTCGTTGCGGAGCTTGTTGGAGTGCTCTAGTCTCTTCAACTCAGATTGACTGTCGTATTTGAAGCATATGTTGAACTTGTGAAGAGTCTCAACAAAATACTTATTTGAGAGCATCCAACTCTCTTCTCATATCTTCCTTTTCTCTTGTCCCCTATTTATCTTTTTTGATCAGCTTCTTAACTTTTTTACCAGCCACTGGTTTACCTTCTTAAGCATACTCGTATGCTTTTGTGAACTTTCACATGAGCGCCAAGCCTTGACACATTATAGCCGTCGAAGAACTAGTCCACTGGCATGATATCGTCAGAATAAGATGGGACAGGTTCTGGTGCTTGTACTTGCAGGTTGAGAAGTGCACTCAAAGGAGGGATGAAATCGACAATGTTCCCCATTCTTAATGATGTGTATTTGGGACAAGGGAAAGTAATATGTGCACCTGGTACTTGGGGATGATCAAACTTGTAAACCACTTTATTTCCAAGATTGGCCAAACCAAGTATGTCATCCCTTTTCAAACAAGTGATGTCCATAAACCTTGGTGACCCCCAATTAGACTCATCAACATCTACCTTACAATGCATAAGTATTTGGTACACCACTGGATGCGTCACAAGGGGTCAGGGAGGGGTTTGGCGGATGAACATGATGTCGGGAAGGTGCAGAAATGGTGAAAAGGGTTGCGAAACGGAAAGACAATGAAAGAGGTTCGAGTTAAACGATAACTGAAACCTCCGAGGGATAAATACGATGCGGGAGGAAAACGAGGGATGGGTGGATCGATACACGACACGTGAGTGATGACTCTACTCACGATTCGGTCTGACTTAGCTGCCGTGAGCCCAGTTCAACATCGGCTAAGGGTTTTCGATTCGAGTTTCATGCAAAGATAAAAGAAACTTTATTTCATTCAATATGAGGCTAACCTCTTTACAAACACACAAGGGTCCCTTTTATAGGAAAGACTGAAAAAGGAAAACCCTAAACACGTGGGCATAAAGATGCGGAAAGAAGATAAGGTTCCGTACAAGGCTAACGGCTACAAAAGACTAACGGCTATAAAAGAAAGGATAGAGATGGGCGCATCACTCGGAGGTGCGCGGCCATGCGCTAAGTGCCATGGCCTCATTAAAACCTCCCTTGGGAAAACACTTGGGACAAAACCAAGGTGAGGGAAAAGAGTACCTATCTTCCTTAACGGCTTAGGGGCTTCACCTCGTGATGGTGAAGACCGTTCGGATAACCTCGTCAGGACTCATCACCACTCCTCCAATGCTCATCTTTGTTATGCGCCTTTTCTTAGTTAGGGATTATGACCGTCCAAGGTAAACCCTAAGTTGCCAGGGTAGAGCATAAGCCAAACCCTTGGCACATCATCGCCTACTATGCTTTTTCCACTAAGGAACACCCTTAGGATATGCCTCATGGCTTCAACAAATAGCTGCATCTCTACAAGGTTGATTGGATCGGTTGTGTTTCTTGAGTAGAGAAGGTTTGCAACTCTTCTGCGCGTATAGTTCATACAAGGGTTGCAGATTCCCATGAGGTGGTGAAATCCTTCTCGCCGCTAAGCATGAGTCATATCTTAAATAACCTCTCGATCTCCCTCAATGTGAGCTTATAGCTCTTCTTATGCACACTGAAGGTGATGTAACCTCCACCATCTCTATCAGGTAGAGCTCTCACATGTTCATAATATTCATGAACCTCCATCATTACCAAAAACTATAGTGTTACCGAGACATACATTTTAGAGATTAACCACATAAAATGAGAAATACCGCATACTTGGAACAGAATTTCCACATCTCTATGGGGTTTGAGCTACCACATCGTCTCTTTCTGTGGATAGAGTGTCCATTCTAGTTCCATTTGGCTAAAGGCTGCATAAGCTCTCGTTTGTGTTGCTTCCTTCAAGTGTCTCTTCTCGTGTGCTCCACGATCCGAACTCATACTTCCTCCTTGGAGTACTTGGATCTCATGAGATTATGGATGTCCCTTTGTGTCATGGTCTATGAGTCGTCTCTATGTTCTTGATTACCTGAACCAGCAGCTTTCACATGATGCTCTTATTCGGAGATTAGCGTGTAGTGGTACTATCTCCATCATCTTATGCCCTTTGGTCAAACCTAATATGTCTCATTATTAATATAATTTTCATCATTGCTTTCATCATTTTCATTCATATAGTTTGCATTTAGTATCATTTTAAATCACATTGTGTAAAATTCATGCATTAGTGTCCTTAAGTCATGCATTTGCATATTTTCATGTTTTTGAGTCTTTTTAGGTGATTGGAGACATGAACTAGGACGTTTGGAGCTTGCGGTATAAATCATGCAAGTATGAGACTTGATTGGATAAAGAAGGATAAACAAAAAACCTTTTGGATAGAGGTTGAACATTTGATCAATGAAAACATGCAGAAGACGCGACATTGACCAAACAATTGATGACCGCGATCTGATGGATAAAACATGCGATCCTTCACATCCCGCAACTTCACCTCAACCACATGTCCGACCCAACCCGATGGAAATGTCTGATGCTTCATGTCCCAAGACGCCTTGACCAAACGTTCGATGGCCTCATCTGATGCCTTGATGCGGGAAAACCTACATCGACCACATGTACGATGATTCCTTGTGGAGTTACCAAGATCAACCAAATGATCAACCAACCCAACCTCGACCCAAGACCACACGAAAACCCACTTTGGTAGTTTGCAAGATTTTTGGTCACATCTAGTTTGACTTGGTTTAATGTTTTATTTCTTTTAACCCTAAACCCAAAGGGCATAGATACATGAAAGCAGATTTTATACTAAGATAAGCCTCAATTTTTGATTAGTGCTTTAGTTTTCCTAAGTTTTCTTTTGTTTTTGTGAATAATGCATTTGAGAGAGCTTTGAGAGAAAACCTTGAGGCCTTTTGGATGATCTTTTCTTGGATCATTTCTTTAATATATTGAAGAATCTCTTTGCTATTTATCATCTCTTTTTTCATTAAGTTCATCATGTTTATTGTTCTAGATTTCAATTTTGCTATGTGTGAGTAGTTTCATAGAATTCATTTTAGCATTTGGCTATGGGTTGGGTTATTATTAAGTGATGTTGGTGTTGTTAGATTCCTTCTATTTAGGTGTTCATAATGCTTGATTGATATTGATCAAATGAAGAATGATGCTAAGAATTTTGTCACCCGAGTTATGTTTGATGAAATTCCTGAGAGACCTATTTTAGAGTTTTTTTTCCTAGGCCTTTGAGTGATGATTTCTAAGGGATAAGTGGTCTTTTTGAGCTTGTTCTTAATGTATTTTTAAATTTTAATTGGAAAATGAGAGTTTAGCTTGGTTCATTGCTTAAAATAGGGGTCATTACCGTGAGAGTGGGATGATCCACCATTGCCAAGAAAGAATCATCAAAAAGGCCTTAAGGTTTTCTCTCAAATCACACTCTAATATGTTCTTCACTAAAACAAGAAAAAACTTAGGAAAACTAAAACATTAACAAAAATAGAGGCTTAGCTTAGTCAAAAATTTGCTTTCACGTATTCATACCCCTTGAGATTAGGGTTAAAAGCTATTAAAAATTAAACCAATTAAACCGGATTAAACCGAATTTGACCAAAAATCGTGCAAAGTACCAAGTGAGTCTTCGTTTGGTCATGGGTTGAGGTCGGGCCGGTCAGTCATTTGGTCGATCTTGGTCGAGAAAGTGGTTGGGTTAGGCTGTCCAACATGACAGCATCGAACGTTCGGCTGAGGCGTCTCGGGACGTAAAGCATCAGATGTTTCCATCGGGTTGGATCAAACAGGTGGTCTAGGTGAAGTAACGGGACATGAAGGATCGTGTGTTTTATCCATCGGATCATGACCGTCGACTGTTTCGTCGAGGTTGCGTCTTCCGCATGTTTCCATCAACTCCGGTCGATCAAATGTCCAACCTCTATCCAAACATTTCTTTTGTCCATCCTTCTTTATCCAATCCAATCCCATAGTTGCATGATTCATTCCATAAGCTCCAAACCTCCAATTTCATGTGTCCAAACACCTAAAAAGTCTCAAAACAAGAAAATATGCAAATGCATGACCTAAGGACACTAATGCATGAATTATACACAATGTGATATAAAGTGATACTAAATGGAAACAATATTAATAAAAATGATGCAAAAAATGATGAAAATTATGTTAAGAATGAGACATATCAACTCTCCCTGACTATTATTTTGCTTGTCCTCAAGCAAAAAAACTACTAGACTGAATAAGAGGTTTAAACCCCCAAAAGAAAAAAAGGAATTCCTTACCTAAAAACAAACAACTCATCAAGCTAAGGCCATAATTCACATATGAACTCATATCCTCATTGGAGGAACAATATATACTCACTTAATATTCAATTCCGAAATACCTTACACCCTAAACCAATTTCTAGGCTTTTGAATTGATTCCTTATTTCTAATTGTGAAGGCTTCTAAAGAGACATGAGATCAAAGAATATAAATCCAACTTCTTGAGCTTAGCAAGACTTAATTCAATTAAGCACAATTATCACTTCTTTAATTTGTTAAATTTAAGCATTAACTCATGGTCTTTGAATCCACAACTGATCAATGGTCTGATTCACGTCCTTTTTAAGGATCCACGCCAATGAGAGGATCACTTCATGTTCGGCTCTCCGTTTTTGACACAAAAATTTACGGGTTTACGCACATTCTCTATTCACTTTACACATCATCGAATGAGTTATATTTGGAACATTGATCACCTTTAGCTACTTGCCATACTAAACTCAAAGAAAGAAAGCGTTCAAATGTATCTCAAGGCCGTAAATCAGAAATTTAAGTTCAATTAAAGGAATCAACCCAAGTTATACACAAGACAAAGCACATGTCTAGGAATTCCGGGTGAATGGTCTATCAGATTTCTAAAGGACATAACTTTGGCTCAAAGAGCACACAATGGTCACTAGCCGATAACCTAACAAGATTTTTCAACTCAAGCAAGAAAATTACCAAATCCGAATATGAAAACTATGATGAAAACCTAGGTGTTTCTAAAGGCTCAATCCTAGATGAAATGATAGTGCAACTTATTTTTGTGCTATTTTATTTTTGAAACTTTTTTATGCAAAAAAAAAATGATTCATAGAAAATGGAAAACAACACAACTAAAATAAAAATTAGCAACTAGGTCCTCTCCCCTAGACTTACTTTGCACCATCTTGGTGAAAAAGTAGACACAAGAAAGAGAAACCTCAACAACAAAAGGAAAAAATGCAAAGGAAACTGAAAAACTATATAGAAAGTTGGTGAATTGGTACCTTAACTAATGAGGGATGTTGCTATATGTCTCATTGACATAAGGATGATGATTGAGCTCGTCACATCTATTAGTTTGTGGCTGTCCAGCAATAACTTCATCCACATCCTCCTCAACGTTTTGCTCCTCATTCGTTCCTTTGTTTGTTTCCTCATACAATGTAATTCGTAACCGTCTTAAGTTTTGGGTTTAACTAATCAAGTGTCTTGATAATGTTTTGGGTCTCCCAATAAAGCATGTCCAAAATGGGCGTAGGTAACTCTTTTTTTCATTTGCCTGCTTGAAGAAGATGCAACATTCGTGCTATTGCGTTCAAGTGCTTCACTATATTCCGACTTGATGTTCTGAAAGGAAGCAAGAGATGTCTTCTCGGGGCAAGGTAGGAGTAATGTTTGTGGTTCCTTCCTCCTATCAAGATAAGATAAATGTCTCATACCCTCTTTGATTATCAAGACCTTGAACCTCGTTAAATACGTCCCATCCATTGGAGCAGTTCTTGGATCACATCTATATGCCCGGAAAGGAATGTCAAGAAAGTCCCTTATTGGTGCAAGCATATTATCCATTCGACAATTATGATCACCCGCATCTTTAGACCATTTCTGCATCCTTATTACCTCATATGCTAAGATGCATCCGAGGTTGCTGTCCAAGTCTTTGCGGATACTTGATCATTGATGCTCCATCAACCATGAGGAAAGGGTGCATCCCCTTGTATAATAAGCACAACTCAGTGGGTTTAATCGTCCCAGTTTTATTTCTTGTGCAAAGAATGTTGGCTAGGAACTTAGCAACAACTCGAATTGTCGGATTTTGAATCAATTTATTGTTTGGAGATCCAGCCATGGTCCCGGTAGCTATCAACTCCCAAAACTCATTTGCTTCCTGAACATAATTGAAGCATATTTTGTATCCATAGTTAAATCCAGAAGCCTCACAAAACATCTTCATAGAAATGTGGTACTTTTCCACATGCAACTTGAAACTCAAGCTTCCTTCATCCGGTTGTGGGTTATCAACATCCTCATAATGCAACTCCACCGCAGCAAATAAATCACGAGAAAGGCCGGGATATACATCATCTTTAATCCCTATTGTCTATTGTCTCTAGCATTTTGTCTCGAAGGAAATGAGTGGGACGTTGGAAGATTAAGACTTGATGTTGTAATTTTCATTTTATTTGTGGGTAGTGAGAATTCTCTCATCCTCCGGAGCTTCTTCTTCAATCGGTATAAGAACTTGCTTCCATAAAGAACTCGAAGTGTTATTCTCAACCATTTTCTTCTTTGTTGCTTTTAAATCTCCCTCCCTTGGACGTTTTGCCAGGTGCTCCTTCCACAGCCTTTTTTCCTTTTGAACTCTTAGATGCCTTAGTAGCTCAATCACTAGCCTTAGGAGGCATTGTCCAAAATCAATTCAAAACAAAGTAAGTTGATGACCCTAGTTTATGGAAAAATTGCTAGATGATATCAAATCAATCTCAGCACAATCATTTAAGATTAACTGCTATCATCTTAATAACACCCCAACCTCACATAAGCACTAGCTCAAGCAAACCACAATCAATCATAAGGAATTTAAAAAAATTGAATAAGTCAACAATTTCAAAACTCTTGGAGTCAACACAAATTCAATTACCAAATTTCACAAACTGAGAAATGAAGTGAAAGAGACCAACTTCAACCATTTCCCCAAAATAAAATTTTGAATTAAGAACAAAACTCAAATCAAGAACCCTAGATCTTCAATTCCTCTAAATTAACCATGAAACTTGTGAATTTAAGTTCCAAACAAGTGACCCATTCATATCTAACCATTCCTAAAGCAAAAAACTCAAATGCAAGCTCATATGACAATCAAAATAAGAATCTTGAAAAAGTGAATAAATCTTGAGCTTTAAGTTCAGAATTTCATACTTAGGAGTAGTTGAAGCTTAAGGAAATGAGAAGAAACTTGATGGGAATGTAAAAGTAACTCAAAAATAGCTTGAAGAAATAAAGGACTTAATTTTTTGAAAGTTTCTCAAAGATGAAATCTTTTTGACTGAAAAATAGAGTGGAAAGAGTGTTTGGTCGAGAAGAAGAGTATAGGGAGAGATTAGAAGATGAATGGTGGGTGGAAAGAGTGACTTACTGTGGGTACACTATCGACCGGTCTTGTCCCACCATTCGGTCGATGGTAGACATTCTTTTTTTTTGGATTGACCAACTTCCCAACCATATGTCTGAGCCTTGGCTTGTCGCATGTTCCCATCGATCAAGTGCTCATCGACCAAATGGTAGAGGGGTTTCCTTCCGCATCTTCACAGCAAAATATTCTCCTTGATCGTTTGGAGGTTTATCATCCTACAATTTCCCATAGACCATTTTACTCGATATCTTGGCCGACTTCTTATCCGAAATTTCACTTTTTGCTCTTGAACTTCAACTCTTCATCCTCTTTTCTACTATTTTGCTACCTACTCCAACACCAATCATAGAGAACACACAAAACAAGATCAAATTTGTGCAGGGTGCTTAGCAGGTGCGTGGATACCAACCTTGTGCTGAACTGGGAAAAATGTCACTTCATGGTTCAGGAGGGAATAGTGTTGGGGCACAAAATATCTGAGAGGGGTATTGAGGTTGACAAGGCGAAGATTGAAGTCATGGCTCAACTGCAACCCCCCAAGACAGTGAAGGATATTCGAAGTTTTTTGGGTCACGCTGGGTTCTACAGAACGTTCATCAAAGATTTCTCCAAAATTGCAAGGCCCCTGACGAGCCTACTATGCAAGGAGGTCGAGTTCAATTTCAACCCCGAGTGTTTTGAAGCATTCCTTAAGATCAAAGAGGCGCTGATATCTGCTCCAATAGTCCAAGCTCTAGACTGGGACCTCCAATTCGAGATCATGCGTGATGCTAGCGATTTTGCTGTTGGAGCAGTCCTGGGTCAGAGAATGGAGAAGAAGTTGAACGTGATACACTACGCCAGCAAGACTCTAGACAACAACCAAACCAAGTACGCCACCACAGAAATGGAACTCCTTGCTGTAGATTTTGCGTTTGAGAAATTCAGATCATACTCCCCGTTGAGCATCCTCTTCTCCGAGCTTGTTCTTATTTGTTTGCTAGAGGGCAAGCAAAGGATAAGTCTGGGAGAGTTGATATACACGTTTTTAGCATCCATTAGGAATCTCATTTAACTAATCTAAGCATACATTTCTACTACATTTTCATCCTAGATAGGCTCTTTCATACGCATTAGCATATATATTGCATTCAAGGATTTTTCAGGTAGTAGAGCACATAAACATAGAATTCAAGAGTCGCAGAAGCTGAAGAGTCACAGAAAGTGAAGAGTCACAGAAAGAGCAGCACTCTTGGTCGAGTTCCCACTCAGCGTGCCGCTCATGTCCACACTCAGTGTGCCGTCCAACTCAAACACACTCGAGCCCAAGCTCGAGTGCTCACTTGGTGAATCAACTCGAGCACACTCGAGCCCAAGCTCGAGTGATCACTCGGCGGACCAACTCGAGCACACTGGAGCCCAAGCTCGAGTGCTCACTTGGCGGCCCAAATCGAGCACACTCGAGCCCAATCTCGAGTGCTCACTCAGCGGCCCAACTCGCTCATACTCGAGTGTCCACTCGACGGCCCAACCCGAGTCCAGCTACATCAATTCGGTAGATGGGCCGCACACAGCCTACTCATGTTATAAATAGTTTTAGAAGTTGCAAACATAAACCTAGTTATTACAATTGATTTTTCTTGCAAACTTAGAGCTTTGTAATCGAACGCAACTTTCTAATTTTTGAGTTTATTTTTATGCAATTCAGTTTTACATTAAGCGTTGATTTCATACTTTGTTCTAGTTCTTTATTGATTCATTCAAACCTTGAATTCGTGTTTGTTGATAAACTCATGCGCTCTGAGTAGTCACCTAGGGTTCCTGAGGATTAGTTAGGTTTGCGTGACGCTTGGGTTTTCTAAGGCGCTTAGGGTTAGATTTATGTAAGTCTTTTCTGATTTGGTGCTATCATCACTAGCTTCATTCTGATCAACTGAGGCTTGTTCTGGGACACTTTAGCACTGATGGTTGTTTGGTAGAGCGTCTGACTGAACCACTTCAGAGATTCACGTGCTCAGCTCGAGGGATCGAATGTCTGAGGTGTGAATCGGCGTTAAGCGAGTTGATCATTCATTCCGACTAGATTATCAAACGCATATGGCAATAGGGTCTATTAGTAGTCTACTCGAGTTTGTTTACCACGAGAGTAGATTCATTATTTGTGTTCTCGTTGCCAGAGGCTAGCTCTATTGAATGATATCAAGCACCTAGTTAACTCAAGAGTGACGTTGAGGCATGAAACTCACTCCTCACGATCCTGCTTTCTCATCCTGCGTTAATTCCATTTGATACTCTACTTTTTATTGCTTTGTTTGAACTATTTACAATTGTAGTGCTTTGTCTATATTCCTTTTAAAGGTTTGAATTAGGTTGTTAGAGAAACCACTTTGATTGGCTTAATTAGGGTAGTTAACTACATCCGGATTGATAATTACATTTCCAGTTGGATTGACACCTATTATACTACAACCGACATACAAGTATAATAGGATTTGACAATATAGTAAAAAGCCGGTTATCACTCGCCAATCAGACTGATGAGCTAGACCAGCGAGTGTAGCTACATCGTTACCGAAACTTGTTTTTCTGATTCGTGGTGATGTCTTGATGTTTTTCTCTCATCACCATACAATCTTAGTGATTGTCTCAGACTCGTTCAGATCACTTTCTTGCATGAAAACCTTTCCAAGCATGAGCTATATAGATAGAGCCGGTTTAGTATGAGATAACTTGAAAAACAGACGACCAACCCCAAGAAAAAGAAATATAGCAGAAGTAAACAATAAAATTAAACCAAAGAATATGTACAAGGATATGCATGGGACTTCCTCCCAAGAGAGCTTGTTTTAAGTCTCTAAACTTGGCTGTTCACCCTTCCTTATTCAAGATGGTGTTTCAAGAGAGATAAGAGTTCCCTTGTATTCTTGTTCCTCAACCATGCAAACCTCTTCACTAAGTGTGAACCTTTAACCTTTAATTGTGGGCTTAATCGAATTTCCATAATTCAGGTTGAATTCCATTTTTGCATGATCCCCTAGGTTCAAATCGATGGTCCTTTGTTTAAGGTCTATCACTACCCCAACAGATGCCAAAAATGGTCCACCAACAGCATAGGATCTTGTGGTTCCTCATCCATTTGTATGACTATGAAGTCAGTTGGAACCTCCACGTCTTTAATCCTGATTGGCAAATTTTCTGGAAGGTCGTGAGGGAAGCGCTTGGTACGGTCAGAAAGGATTAAAGAGAGTTTGCAGGCCTTGTAGTCATTGAGGCCGATCATTATAACCACACTCAAGGGCATCAAAACTGATTGAAGCTCCTAAATAATAAAGTCCCTTCTTGAAAGTCATGTGGCCCAGAGAACATGGAAGTGTGAATGTTCCTGGATCCTCCAGCTTTACCAGCATAATTTTAGCTTCAGCTACAACATTACATTCACCAGACTCAAGTAGCATACGCTCAACACCTTTGGATTTCCCCTTGATGGCACCTTTTAAGAATTTTTGGTACTTGGGGATAAGCGCAAATGCATCTAGCAATGACATCTTCAAATCGACTCCTCTCAACTGACTATCAAAGAGTTCGTTAAGCTTAGGTGATCGATCATTCTTCAGATGGGTTGGAAAGGGTGCTTTACGCTTATCTTCAGGCGTAGTATCACTTACGGGCACAATGGCAGGAATTTCAGCATCCGGAAGCTTGACTCACCTGGATGCGTGGCGAGTTGGGGTGGCGAGCTCAACTTCAAAGGGTCGTGTGTCAGTTTGGTTCCCCTCGCCTTATTCAACCTCACTGTCTTTAGTGCAAATCGGTGTACTATCTCACGAAGGTAGTTGTCTGCCACTCCTGAGAGTGAGTGACTGAGCTGGGTATTCCATAGGATTTTGCACAACTTTACGAGGAATTGGCATGTAATCTTCGCAGAAAAAGAAGCTTGGTGACTCACCACATACTTCGATCTGGTATTTAAATTTTCAAACTTGCAATGAACGTCATTATGTGATGTGTCTATCCGCTGTTTAACCTCAACAAACCTCCTGTTAAATTTTGTAGCCTCTGTAGCTTGGCCATGCTTAATCTGTTGAGGAAGCTCTAAAATCTCAGGGGACACCTTTGATGCAGAAGGTTGTGCCTGTTGTGCATTTTGTGCAGGCTCAAAAATGTGGTTATACTAGTTACGCGTGATCCATGCTTTCTTAAGTGGTGGGGGATAGACTTGGTCTTGTGGGCTCTCCACGTTGTTGCTTCTGTAGGAGAAGTTGGGATGATGCTTCTAGTTGTTGTTCATTGGATATTTGGCCTTGTTTATTTTGCAAAAAACTAACCTCAACAACGTGTGTATCATCTTCTACCTATAAGGTCTCCTCACCAATCATGCTAACTTGCTTATGGTGCACCATCAGCAACTTATCTATCTTATCATTCAGTGCCTTCAGCTCCTTCGTGCTTATAGATGCGGAATCAACTGTACCAAGCCCCAAACGATCGAAGTCAGCATCATATTTTCCATCCGCTAAGGCTACATTTTCAATCAAATTCCTACCATCTTCGACATCTTGATTCTAAAAGTTCTCATTACTGGTTGTATCCAATAGCATATGCAACCTTGAATGAAGACCCCTATTGAACAAACTCTCTGTTTGATATATCGTGATGGGGATACTATGACTGGTACATTTTGTACCTCTCCCAAGCTTCAGCTAAAGTTTATGTACCAGCTTGAGCAAAGTTGGATATGGCATTACAAATCTTGGCAGTGCGAGAGTTCGAGAAGAATTACCTAAGAAGAATTCTCTGTTTATGGTTCAACCCCTGTGGAAGGAGTGTTTCCCATAGATGTGCTCGATCTCCCAATGAGAAAGGGAACAAACAGAGCTTGAATGCGTCTTCTAAGACTCCATTAATTTGGGTTAAACCACATATCCACTCGAACTCGTCCAAATGATCTAGAGGGTCTTCAGATGGTAAGCCATGAAATTTTTGATTTTGCACCATAGTGATCAGACCACTCTGAATGTCAAAGTTGTTTTGACATTGGGAGGGGGTTTAATGCCTTTTCGTGGTGTGTGCGACGACGGTGCATCACCATTTTTAATTGGTCGAATGCGCCTTGATTGTGGAGTTGCATGTAGTGGAATGGGGTGCGAGTGTACAAGCCATCCGTAGTGTCATCAAGTTGCGTTGTGTCAGCCATGTCTACAACCTCAGCAGGGAGATTCGGAGTCCTGGTTTGTTGGGCTCTGAGCTCTCTCGCGAGTAAGTTGATTGTACTAAGAGATCTAGGCTGGCGAGTTTGTTGGAGTGTGCTTAAGACTGATGAGTGAGACTGACGTGTGGACCTGAAACACAACTAAAACAACAAAAACAAGAAAATTTGATCGGAGAGTGTTATAAGATCCAATATTTAGCACACAACACTTATTTGGCAACGACGCCAATTTGATAACAAGGGTTTGGCCTCGTTTATCAAATCTATTGTAATTGAATATGTATCAAACCAAAGTGAGGTGTTAACACAAGGGATATGATAAATCAATCTAGTTCAAGTGCAACAATTTTTTGGGTTTGATCAAGCAGAGTAAGCAACAATGGCAGAAACAAAGTAAAAAGAATAACAGAGCATATAGCTGAACTTCGAAAATCAGAGGGCTAAAGCAGGGTCATGAGGAAGAAAGTTCAGTGATTTTGGTCCGACTTAGGGTTTCTAAGCTTGTCTAGCAACCTATTGAGCAAAATTTATGGCGGAGAAACACAAACACTGGATAAACAAGCCATTCTCATGAACATGAAATCTCAACCTGCTGAGATTTAACCCAAATGTGGGGCTAGTCCTAACTGCACCTATCCTTGAAACCATAAACTTCTCATATATAGGACTCAAGAGAATCAAATTTCATGTGATGAGGATGAAACTAGCATTAAGCTCAAACACAAAGCTAGATCTACACATCAAACATGATAAACAGGTTTTTGCGGTGTTTTCTCAAATACCAAACTGTCTATTTAATCAATTGTAGTACAGTATGGTGTCAATCCAATGGGAGAGTAACTAGCAATCAAGATATAATCTACTTATTCTAATCTAAGCCAAATTCGGTTTTAGCGAGTGGTTATCTATCCTAGGTGACAACGAAATCTTAAAACAAAATGCTAAAAATGAAACAAAGTATTAGAATGTAAAAACAGAGCATTAAAAGTAAAGCAATAGTGAAACTAATAATAAAGTGCAACAAGAAATCTCAACCTAAAAGCAGAGTATTAAAATCACGAAAATTCAATAGAGGAAAAACGGGTTCTCGAGGTTTAGGATCAATGATTAGGGTATTCCTAGGGGTTCTAGACTTATCTATCAACCTATTTAGATGACCTCTAAGAAAGGAATCACAAAGTAATCACATTCGCTCTCGCGCAATGGGACCTCTCCTAAAAGACAACCTGACTTGACTCTCGCCCAACGATTGGAAATTCAAGAGGCCTTAACTATGGACCTTACAAAGCCTAATAACACCCTAGACAATCAATATCTTGACCTAGGAAGATGTTATCTTAACTTAAGCATGTTCAAGTGATTCCCCAAACGCCTCTCGGGGGGGATTCACCAAGAGATCAAATTTCAATTGATCAGAAAGAAACAAGCATTAAGAACACTTAAATTGAAGGGATCTAAGAACTTAATCAAACATAAACAAATATGGAAATCCCTATGTTTTCCCCTAATCTCACCCTTTCCTCAAGAACCCTAGACTAACTTACTCAGAATTCATGAAATAAAACATAGACTTAAAATCGAAAATCAATTGCATAAAACTTAAGACTAGAAAAATCGTAAATGCTTTTGTAAAAATATGAGACTCGAAAATTGCTAGAAAAGATTGTATATTAAAACTTGAAATTCTAGTACAATTTATAGATCAAAAGATCTTAAAGAAAAAGGAAAAATACTTAAAGAAAAAAAGGGTAAATTCCCTAGAAAGAAAAATGGGAAATTCCTTTAAAAAGTGAAAAGTAAATTTCCTTAAGAAAGAAAATAGAAAAAGCCTAAAATAGTTGTTGGGCTTGCACAAATGGGTCTTGATGGGCCTTTTTCGCAGAGAAGCCCAAGAAGTCAATCTTCGTCCGAAGTCTTAGTTCTGGTCCGAAAATCCACTCGACCAAGTGTGGTTGAGTGTCATGCTCGAGTGTCATTGGTATATGCCAAATCTTCTAGATCACATCCTGAACTTCAACTTTAAGCCAGCCGATTTTCCATTGGTCTTCTTGTAGTCCGAAATTCTTCATGAAATGCTCCAAAAAGTGCCTAAAAATACCCTTTATGCAATGTGTGCAATGCCCAACACTAAGTATGCAAATTATGCCTAAAAGAACCTAAAACTATGATAATAATGCAAGTATGAATGCAAAACATGCTAAATAATGGCCCTAAAATGTGGTAAAATGCAGACACATCAACCCCCCTAAACTTAGTCTTTGCTTGCCCTCAAGCAAATATGCATAGAGCTAAGAAGGAAGAGAGGTTGCTGACAATGGGAACAATCGAACCTCAAACAAACAACTTATCAAGCTGAAGAACCGTAATCCACAAGTGAACCCTCATTCTTTTGTAGAAACCACAATCTACTTTCATCAAGGCTTAGCATAAAAACCGAATATTCCCCATTACTTAGTTGGACTCTAAGACACTCAGATTTGGAACCTATTTCTAAAGGTGTAGACCGCAAGAGGGGCTATCGATCAAAAGACCTTGGGATTCAATTTCCTCAAATTCAGCCAGACACTATGAACTAAGCATTTTCGATCACTTCTTATTCTTAACTCCTATCTTGGCTCAAACTCGTATTTATTCTCTCCAGCTTAATCAATGAGACACGAAAAAGTACGGGTTTACGCACAGTCCCGACTCACCTTAGGCATCAATGGATTAGCTTTATCAATGATACACGAAAAAGTACGGGTTTACGCACAGTCCCGGTTCATCTTAGGCAACATCAGAATTGTTTCATTGATGAACACAAGAAGGTATGGGTTTACACACAATCCCCGTTCATCTTAGACCATATCGTTTGAGCTAAGTTGTAAGAAAGATGATTCTATATTTATCTTATGCTTTTCTTTCTACTTAACTGGCTGAACCTAAGGAAGGATCTTATGCAATGTATCTCAAGCCCCTAATTTGGTAAAAATTAAGTTCAATTATGAGGAGAAAAATCTGGTTCTTTCGAGACACAACATAAGCTTAGGTTTCTAAGGCCAATGATCTACCAATCAGTGTTCAAGAGGGGCAAAAAAAATGAAAGTCCAAGAGTTCACTATGGTTACTAGCCAATCAACCTAGCAAGACTGTCTATCATTAACAAGATGATTCCCAAAACTCTAGACTCAATCCTATATGAATGTGATGCAGCTACATGAACACTCTATTTTTATGGGTTTTCTATGCCTTAGATGATATGCAATCGAAAAAATTATGCTAACTGAAAATGTTTTTGGTTTTTCTATGTCTTAGATGTAATGCAAATGATGAAATGCAAGAAAAACTAAGAATCTTAGAAAACAAAGTCAAATGTCCCCTAGAATCCTCCCCCAAACTTAAATCACACAGTCTCTTGTGTGTATAAGCCCAAAAGAGGATCCTAGACCAGCAAGTCAAGAGAAAAATATGCAGTGGTATATACAATGAAGGGAAGGGGTTCCGTACCTAATTGGAGAATGAAAAAGTTGGAAATGAAGGAATTTCTGGTTCGTTTTTAGAACACTCGAGCAGCGTTGCTCGAGTGTCATGCTCGAGTGTTATGCGCTGGTGCCAAATTCCTTGTGGTGCACGTTCCTTGACCTGAAACATAAGAAAAGAGCAAAAGAAACAAAGAAAAACTGCAAGAAAGAAAATATGTACAAGGATATCATGGGATTTCCTCCCAAGTGAGCTTGTTTTAAGTCACTAAGCTTGACTTCCCACACCCATCAGACCTGGAGTGGTTCAAAGAGAGGAATTGAGGTCCCCTCTGAAATGGTTTCATGAACCATGTAAAGCTTAACTTTCTGCCCGTTTTCCGGAAGTTCCTCTCCTTTCTTGCTAAACATGGTGATGGATCCACAAGGCATAACTCTTTTAATGTGGAAAGGTCCTGACCAATCTTATTTGGGCTTCGTTGGAAAGAGAAGCTGCTTCACTTTGGCAAATGGTTTGGGATATTTGCTGCTCTTCACCTTGTACTCATTACTCCATCCACAAAACCAATTGGTCTCAAAATTATATCAGGCCCAAGATCCAATTCTAGTAAATTGTATGATTCCTTAGAAGGCATATTCGTGATCTCATTGCAAGCAAACATAGACTGAAGGCTTATCCCATCAACAACCTCTTCAAACATTGGAATTTTTCTGCAGTAGTCGCTAGCCTTACCACTCTTAGCCAATATAAGTCGAGGAAGCTTAGGAGGTTTAATGCCCAACTTATCCAATCCCTCGATTGAGAAGCTTTGTCCTCCGATAGTAGGTTTCCTAGCTGCATCGTCAATGTTAAACTTCATATTGAGATCCTTACCAAATTTTAGCTCAATTGTTCCATTCCTCACATCAATTACAGCTCAAACAGAAGCTAAAAATGGTCTACCAAGGAGTAGTGGATCTTGTGGTTCCTCATCCATATCAATCACCACAAAGTCTGTAGGAACCTCAACACTACCAACCATTATAGGTATATCTTCCAGTAAACCATATGGCAAAATGACAGAACTATCAGCTAGAATCAAAGAGAGCTTACAAGACTTGTAGTTGTTGAACCCTAACCTCTTAGCAACAGATAGTGGCATTAGGCTAATTGAAGCTCCAAGATCACATAAACATTTGCAGAATGTTAAATGACCCAATGAGCATGGTAAAGTGAATGTCCCAGGATCATCTAGCTTGTCTTGAACTATCATCCTCTCTAAGATGTCATTGCACTCATGAGTCTCTACTGCCATACCCTCTAACTCATTTGTTCTTTCTTTCACAGCATCTTTCAAAAAATTTTGATAAGGAGGCATTAGCATGAAAGCATCAAGTATAGGTATCCTTACCTCAGCATCCTTTATTTGCTTGTCAAAAAGAGCCTTGTACTTCATCATTACGTCCTTTTTAAACCTTTGTGGGAAAGGTAGTTGAGGTTTAAAAGGAGGAAGGGTAAAAGACTTGTGGATATCGTGCAAAATATCATGTTTTGGAGGTTGGTAAGGGGACACTCGACCTAGCCTTGCTCGAGTGTCCTGCTCGAGTGTCTCATTGTGTGGTTCTGAACATAATGCTCGATTAGCTCCAGCTCGAGCGTCCTGCTCGAGTGTTCTTTTCTGAGGCTTTTTCTCGATATTTTCAGCCTTTTTCTGACTAAGGCTGTCCTCCCCAACTTGAATGTCACTGTCCTCAGTGAATTTATCATGTCGTACTTGTGGAGAGATCTCCTTTCTGCTCCTCAATGTAATGGATTGGGCAGTGTATTCCTTAGAGTTGTGAATGACTTTTCCTGGTAGTTGCCCAATAGTCTTAACTGCAGAGGAGGAAGCTTGCTTGTTCTCTAAATTCTTGAGGCGAGCATTAAGAGTCTCAAACTTGCAGTTGAGGTCATTATGGGAAGCATCTATCTTAGTGTGTACCTCAGCAAATTTCCTGGTTATTTCAGAGGCGGTAGCTGTCTGACCTTTGAGGATTTGCTGCAAGATGTCCATTACCTCAGGGGTTTGTTGGGGTTGGGTAGTGTTGTGGTATTCATAATCATGTGGTACAGTAGGTGGGTGGTGATGAGTTTGCTGGTATTGATGTTTTGGGACAAAGATTTTGGATTGAGGCTGGTGGTGCGGTTTTGGTTGATACACCTGATCTTGGGGATTAGCCATATTAGTGTTCCTGTATGAGAGATTTGGGTTGGGTTTGTAGCTGGTGTAAGGCCCATAACGGTTACCCTGATTCTGCACAAAACTGACCTCCTCTACCTCATCTTCATCCTCTACAACCTGTTCGGACTTACTCACGTGATGTACCTCCTTTTGATGAACTGAGAGCAACTTATCCAGCTTTTCTTGTATAGCTTTGAGTTCCTTCCTACTAACCATGTCAGGATCAGCTGTACCTCTAGGAGTTCGATCATAGTCTTCACTGTATTGGCCGTCTGCTTGTGCTAAATTCTCAACCAATTCCCATCCATCATCTACATCCTTGTTCAGAAAGTTCCCATTGCTTGCTGTGTCTAGCAACATTCGGATCTTGGGAATAACGCATCTGTAGAGAGTGCTGAGAAGTGACTCAGTAGTAAACCCATGATGAGGACATTGTGATTGGTACATCTTGAATCGTTCCCAAGCCTCAGAGAATGTCTCATAATGGTTTTGCTTGAAACCAGAGATAGAATTGCGAAGTTTCGCAGTTCTGGAGTTGGAAAAGAATTTGCCTACAAACGCTTGTTTGCAGGCATCCCAAGATGTAATAGACCCTTGTGGCAAGTGTTTTTCCCATAAATGTGCTTTGTCTCCAAGAGAGAAAGGAAACAATCGCAGTTTCAGAGCATCCTCACTAACCCCATTTATTTTTGTCAGACTGGTTAGTCTTTCAAATTCATCAAGATGATCTAGTGGGTCCTCAGAAGGTAAACCATGAAATTTACAGTTCTGAACCATGGAGATCATACCACTCTTAATCTCAAAGTTATTGTTGGCGATGGCTGGTGGGAAAATTCCATGGCGTTTAGTGTGAATACTGGGAGCATCACCGGCACCAATGTGTCTAACTCTCCTAGGACGGTTTCCTAGTTCAGTAGCTTGTACTTGTTCTTCCATGTTCACCTGATCCGTGTATTCTTCGTTCAATCTGTTCTGTTGTTCTCGCAAGTATTCACGAGGCAAACGGTCTATTCTGTCAGAGTACGGGATGAGGTCTTCACTACCACGTGGTCTGGTATTCATGCAAGTGATTTGTGTTGTTGTAAATGACACTCGAGCAAGTGGTGCTCGAGTGTAGTGATCGAGTGTTTCTGGGGTCTGCTCGAGCTCTCTGGAAACAGAAGAAAGATCAACGAGCTCGGGTTGTGTTGATCGAGCTTGTTGATCGAGTGTTCCTGAAAGCAAACAGAAACCAAAAACGAGATTAGAATAATAGTATAGTAAAACTTAGTCTTTGAAAAGTGATTTTCCTAATTGTAGCTAACTATTCCCAGTTGGCAACGGCGCCAATTTGATAAACAGGTTTTTGCGGTGTTTTCTCAAATACCAAACTGTCTATTTAATCAATTGTAGTACAGTATGGTGTCAATCCAATGGGAGAGTAACTAGCAATCAAGATATAATCTACTTATTCTAATCTAAGCCAAATTCGGTTTTAGCGAGTGGTTATCTATCCTAGGTGACAACGAAATCTTAAAACAAAATGCTAAAAATGAAACAAAGTATTAGAATGTAAAAACAGAGCATTAAAAGTAAAGCAATAGTGAAACTAATAATAAAGTGCAACAAGAAATCTCAACCTAAAAGCAGAGTATTAAAATCACGAAAATTCAATAGAGGAAAAACGGGTTCTCGAGGTTTAGGATCAATGATTAGGGTATTCCTAGGGGTTCTAGACTTATCTATCAACCTATTTAGATGACCTCTAAGAAAGGAATCACAAAGTAATCACATTCGCTCTCGCGCAATGGGACCTCTCCTAAAAGACAACCTGACTTGACTCTCGCCCAACGATTGGAAATTCAAGAGGCCTTAACTATGGACCTTACAAAGCCTAATAACACCCTAGACAATCAATCTCTTGAGCTAGGAAGATGCTATCTTAATTTAAGCATGTTCAAGTGATTCCCCAAACGCCTCTCGGGGGGGATTCACCAAGAGATCGAATTTCAATTGATCAGAAAGAAACAAGCATTAAGAACACTTAAATTAAAGAGATCTAAGACTTTAATTAAACATAAACAAATCTAGAAATCCCTAAGTTTTCCCCTAATCTCACCCTTTCCTCAAGAACCCTAGACTAACTTACTCAGAATTCATGAAATAAAACATACACTTAAAATCAAAAATCAATTACATAAAACTTAAGACTAGAAAAATCGTAAATGATTTTGTAAAAATATGAGACTCGAAAATTGCTAGAAAAGATTGTATATTAAAACTTGAAATTATAGTGCAATTTATAGATCAAAAGATCTTAAAGAAAAAGGAAAAATACTTAAAGGGAAAAAGGAAAAATTCCCTAGAAAGAAAAATGGGAAATTCCTTTAAAAAGTGAAAAGGAAATTTCCTTAAGAAAGAAAATAGAAAAAGCCTAAAATAGTTGTTGGGCTTGCACAAATGGGTCTTGATGGGCCTTTTTCGCAGAGAAGCCCAAGAAGTCAATCTTCGTCCGAAGTCTTAGTTCTGGTCCGAAAATCCACTCGACCAAGTGTGGTCGAGTGTCATGCTCGAGTGTCATTGGTATATGCCAAATCTTCTAGATCACATCCTGAACTTCAACTTTAGGCCAGCCGATTTTCCATTGGTCTTCTTGTAGTCCGAAATTCTTCATGAAATGCTCCAAAAAGTGCCTAAAAATACCCTTTATGCAATGTGTGCAATGCCCAACACTAAGTATGCAAATTATGCCTAAAAGAACCTAAAACTATGATAATAATGCAAGTATGAATGCAAAACATGCTAAATAAGGGCCCTAAAATGTGGTAAAATGCAGACACATCAAAACACCTAAACAAGCTAAAAACCAGACTCATACCTAAATCTACCATCTTTCTAATGAGACCCTTAGGGATATACTCACTCATGGTTATGAACACAAACACAAAATTTGCAATAAGAGACATTGATTAGAAAAAAGGTTTCGATGTATTAAAAGATTTGTTCAAAGATAAGTTAAAATATAGTCTTTGTGTTTTTCGCTTAAGGGGAATATATAGATCTCCACAACCTAAAAAGCCCTTATCCGAGTCACCATCTGACAAGGATGGTTTAAGATAATGAAGTTAGTGGGTGCTGCATGACTGGTACGGGCGAGTCCACACTAGCGAGTTTAGCATGTCAATGCTTCAGTTTTGATGTTTAAGCTTGATTCACTTTGGGCTGCACCCGCTGGTATAGGCGAGCTGATGTCTTCGTGTTATTCTCTCAAAGGTTCCTCTTTCTTAGTATTCGTCAAAGAAGGTTCAAAGATTTCTTTATTATACAAAGAAACTTTGAAACTTTCTGAAGGAAAAGCCTCAGAGGTTCTAGCTTTTTCAGATCTATAAGAAGGTTAAGGGTTTCTCTCAAAGAAAACATCACAAAGATTTAAGCTTTCTCGGTTCTACAGAGAATAGTCATAGTTTTTTCAAGGTGTAGAGGTAAAAGTATAGGATCTCAAGTTCTTGCATAAGGCTCAAGCTTTTATGGAGTCCATCAAGCCACCTAGTGTTCCAACCATTGTCAAGGGTGTGAACTACCTTCTTTGGGCAAGATAGTCCAACTAAAGCAAAAATGATAAACATGCAGTCGATGAGTATAATGAGTGGTATCAAGTCTATCAAGTGGTCAAGTCAATCATCCACAAGTCCCCCATTCTCGAAGCATATTCCTATTGTGAGATCGCAAAGGAGCTATGGGACTCTCTTAAGAAGGTTTATGGTATTGTCTCTAGTCTCATTTGTGTGTTCAAATTTAAGAAAGCACTCTTGTGTTTGCTTCAAGATGATATGGAGTTTGCAGACTACTTTGGGAAGTTTAGATCCTTGTTGGCCAAGTTAGATATGCTTAGGTCGTTCTCCATGGATCCAGGGGTTGTTCGGGAAATAAACGAGGAAGAGAAGGTCTACGGGTTGATGATGAATCTTCATCCATGCTACAAGGATTTGTTGAAGCACATTCTTAGGTCTGCTCCAAGTGACAATATCTTCCCTAGTCTTGAAGAAGTGTGCTCTCAAATCCAAAAGGAGCTAGGGAAAAGGAAGCTTGGGTCTCATAAATGCAAACAAGGCTCAAGGGAGGGTTAAGGACCGTAAGAAACTCTATTGTGACCAATGAAAGAAGAAGGGTCATGTGAAAGACAAGTGTTTATTGCTCCATTCTCATCTCAAACCCGCCAAGTTTAGAAAGTGTTGTGATAGAAAATGGTCATAGGATATCGGTTAGTGGTGTAGGGAACCTCAAACTGTTTAACAAAAGGACTTAAATTGCATGATTTAGGTATGCCGGAATTTACTTCCAATCTTTTACCTGTTAGGAAAGCGGTCATGGAATTAAATTGTTATGCCATTTTTGGACCTAATGAAGTTACATTTCAAGGTATTAAGACTGGAGGATTTTTAGGAAGGGACAGTGCACAATGGTCTTTACATCCTTGAAGACCCTAAGCTTTTACCTCGCTTTCATAGCACTAGTTTGGTTGTTTCAAATTCAGCTGTTGGTGGTTTTGATGACTTTGGTTGGCATGCTAGAGTTGGCTACCCTCATTTTCGTTCTTTAAAACTCATGTTGCCTAATCTATCTTTTGACAATGTTGATTATGAAGCTTACATCCTTGGAAAACTTTGCAAAGCCATTTATCATTTATCTTCGTCTAGCTAAGAAATTTTTTTTTGTCTTGTGCATTCAGATGTGTGGACATCTTCTTGTGTGTCTAGAGATAATCATATATATTTTGTCACCTTCATAGATGAAAATTCAAAGTATAATTGGATAACTCTCATGGCATTAAAAGAGAGTGTTTGAGGCCATTAAAAATTTTGAAGCCTATATATCTTATCACTTAAAATCGAAATTAAAGGTACTTAGAACGGAAATGGCGGAGAATACATGAGCAAAGCCTTTCAAGAGCATCTAATCAAATAAGGGATCTTATACTAAACGAGTTGCACATACAATCCACAACAAATTGGTGTGGTTCAGAAGAAAAAACAGCCACTAGATGGAGGTTACAATATTCCTCATGTTTCACCCAAGTGTCCCAAAGAAATTATGGGGAGATGCGTAATAACGGCATCCTATATGATAAATCAGACACTCACTAAATTCCGCAAAGATGTGTCTCCATTCAATGTATTAATGAAAACCAAACCTCACTTAGATCAATTACAGGTGCTTGTTGTGTGTGTTTTGTTTTAGTGTCCAGAGAGCTTAGGAACAAACTTAAGCCAAGAGCAAGAAGTGTATGTTCATCATCTACTCATATATTGAAAAGGGCTACAAGTGCTATTATCCGGAAACAAGACATATCCATGTGTCTAGGGATGTAAAATTCCTTGAAGATCGTAGGTACTATAGAGAAATGAATTAGAAGGACCTTGAAGTCCTATTTCTTAATCACGTCAGCATCCCAATCGATCCACCAACAATACCGAACAAAGCCGCAACCAATTCGGACCAATCCATGCAATGACTTACACCATGCCACCATCCCATCAATCTGGTCGCCTCCACTCTGTTGCACTCAAGATCGTGACTCAACCACATAATCAGGTCCTCATGATTTTCCTCGTCCGGCCATGAACTGAACTCCAAACCCTCAACATGCAGTTGTTCCATGCCATGAAGTAATTTTGTGACCCGCATATGTTTTGCAACCCAAAGCCATCCCACGACCCGCAGCTGTCTTGCGACCCGAAGCGACCATTGACCCAATGTTGTTATGCTGCTTGAAGACGTCCCTTGACCTGAAGACGTTGTGCAGCCTGAAGTCGTCCCAAGATCCAAAGATGTCCTCAGATCCCAAGGCGCCTACTATCCGTAACTCCACAAGCCTTATAATCTGGCCCACCAAACCACAACCGACCCGCAACCTCTAAGGTGAAGCACACGAGCTGTCACAAGGGTCTACTACGATGCTCAAGATGTGGCTTAGCTAATTTAAATGGTATTTTTGATTAAGCTTTTACCATTTGAATTTCATGCTTTGCTTGACAAAATTGAATTGGATAGGTTACCCCAAAGCTATGATGAGGCTAAGCAAATCAATGAATGGTTCGATGTGGTGGATGATAAGACCATTACTATGGAGACGAATCAGACGTGGGATGAAGCGGATCTTCCACACGGAAAGAAGGTTATGACCTCTAAGTGGGATCCAAATCTCGGCTTGTAGCTTAGGGATTCACTCAAATTAACAGTGTTGACTATAAAGGTACCTTTGCTCTAGTTGCCAAGCTTCATACGGTAAGGTTTGTTCTTTCTTTAGCTATTAACCTCTCTTGGGATTTGTGGCAATAGATGTCAATAATACTTTCCTCCAAAGAGAACTTGAAGAGGAAGTCTACGTGACACCACCACCCGGTCTTGAATAAAAGATCACTCCATGCAAGGTTCTAAGGCTTGAAGGCGATCTATGACTTAAAGCAATAACCAAGAGCTTGGTATCACAAACTTAGTCACCCTCTCCGAGACCACGGCTTCCATACAGATTGAATATGAGATCATACTCTCTTCACCGTAAAGTGCTGAACGATATAGGGGTCATCTTGGTCTATGTAGATGACCTTATAAAATCAGGTAATGATATGGATGGCAAAGCAGCAACCAAATCTCATATTCAATCTGTTTTTGACATTAAAGATCTTGGTGAACTTAAGTATCTCCTTGAAATTTAGATTTGCCAAACTTTGGAAGGCTTGTTTCTTTCTAAAAGAAAGTACATTCTTGATTTGCTTCATGATGTAGGTATGCATGATTGCATACCAGAAAAGACTCCATTAGAAGATGGTTTAAGGTCAGCCAAATGGGCCAAAAATATGATGAACTGTTTGAAGAAATCGACTGATACCTGCGCTTTGTAGGTAGATTTTTAATATCTTACTATAACTAGACCCGAGTTGTGTTTTTCACTGAATCAAGTAAGCGAAGATATGCAACCTCCAAGCAATTACCATTGTAATACGGTTGGATGGATTCTTGAGATCACAAAGGGAGGCTCGGCAAAGGTATTTGGATGGGAAGAAATAAGAGCTTGGACATTGCGGGGTATTGTGGTACAGATTGGGCCGGAGATAAGAATGGTAGAAAGTTAACTAAGGGTTGTTGTATGTTTGTTGGAGGGAACTAGGTGAATTAGAAGACAAAGAAGCAAAAGTGGTGGTTTGTTCGAGTGCGGAGGCCGAGTATAGAGCTATGAGAATACTCATAGATAAATTGTTTTTTCTTTGGGCTATTCTCGAAGACTTATGCTAAGCCACAAAAGACCCAACTACCATACATTGTGCAACCAAGCCACGTTCTACATATCCTTAAATTCGGTCTTTTATGAGTACACAAAGCACATTTAAGTGGATTGTCACAAAGTCCTAGAACACATGGAAGAGGTAGTTGTTCTTCTTTGCTTTACACCAAGTGGAGACCAATTGGCGAACATCTTCACTAAAGCCGCAAGTACCAAGGTCAAGTCTTGACCGCCCTTGATCAGTTGGTTTGGCTTCGCATACTCTTTTTCCCACGGTAATGTTTTGTCCCATGTGATTTTCTTTATTGAATATGAGGTGTGGACTTCAGATTTCCAAGTTAAGCCTTTATTCCATACGGCTAAGCTTAAGGGGGAGTATTCATCTTGTTATCATTTACCTTCGATTATCTCATCTTTGTTAGTATAACACATTGGGGCCAAGTGATCTTATTGCCATGATAGAGGGAATAAAATATGAGTGAGGCATCTTGTGAGACCCTAACTCGACTAACCATTGTCCGGATTTTTTAAGTCTAGCCGTGGGCAGGCCAGACACTTAGTCACTTCTTTGTCCCGTTTATCTGTGTCAGAATTTGAGTGAAAACGTCTTTATTAAGCCCATATAATGCATAAATTTAAATAAGAGGTTTTAGTACACTGAATTATGGTGCAAAGAAAATGCTAAACAAAGATAAACATTGTCCAACTCTTATTCCATTCCTCCTTCTGTCCCGCTTTCGTCATGTGTTCCTTAACAACTGTCACGAGTATTTGGGTCTTCAGTCTCTGCAATCACGCAGATTACATAAGCACAAATAGTGCGTTGTGATTCGATCATCCCATCCCATCAGGACATACATTAATCGCAATCAAACAGTCCATTAATCAAGTCAAAAAATAAATCAGAACATGCACATAGTTCAACATGATATGCTACCTTGGTTACTCGGATTCACCCGAATCAACCCAAGCAATAATCATGAACAAATACACTAATCAATCGAATCAGAACATACATACAAACGAGCAATCATAACCCCTCTAAGAGTTAACCAATCAATGTATGTCCACGAAAACATATCGACCTACGATAACAAACTCCCCTTTGCCTTAAGTTTTCTCTGACACCTCTTGATGCGGCTAATCACTGTGGATCCTTGATCACAATGGATCCTTTGATGCCTTTGTTGTTTCTCTGTATTTTGCCTTAGAGCTTTTCACGAAATTGTGTTGGCAATGACGTGGACAGTCTTGAAACAAACTGGAACCACCTGGACAGTGTGCGGGAGGCGGGTGTTACACACTGCTTGATGTGCAAGAAATAATATAAGAGGATAAAGCGACAGCAATATATCTGTTTGTGGATAAGAAGGAGATGTGGTCCCAAAAAGGCCAATATGGCAACTAGACCCGAGGAAAAAGGTCCCCTCCGTCGAGCTGGTTCCTTTTGCTTTATGCTTTTAACTTCTATATATGGATGAGAAAACATAATTCTTCTATACTTCTTTTACGCTCAACGTTTTTTTTCTAATCTCAACACTTCCGTGGCCAAAGGGCATTGATCTTTGATTCCAAAATTCACACAAGATTATTGTACCCATGGCTTAGAGTGAGGAGAAGGCTTAAGACCCAATCTTCTTCACATCGTTTATGGAGGAGCTCCGGATTGGTTGTCATTGACCGCAACAACTCCAAATCAGCCCATAGAGCATGCAACTTCCTAAATTGAGATGTAAACTGGACGTCTTCTTCACTAAAATTAGCAATGGCCTTTTGGACTTCAAAGACCCTAATGAGGTTTCAAACATGCCCAAAGACCTTCTTGAGGAAATTCCAAAGTTCTTTGGTGGACTCACAATATGAGGAAGCCGCATGGATTGGTGGATCTAGAGAACTTTGGATGATAGATATCTCTACGTGGTATTCATGGAACCACTTGTTGTTGTCGTTGGCCACCACCACTTGATTACCATCCATGGTCGTGACTTTGTTTGGAGCGGTACCATGCTCTACATGTTCCCATAGACCATGCCCAAAAAGAACGGTCTTTACATTCCGAGACCATAAGATATAGTTTGTACCTTTGAGAGTTACTGGAACACCAATAGGTTTGTAGTTCTCCTTTTTGCTGAAAAAGCTTCTATTACCCAACAGACAAAGACCGTTTTGAGAGAGTAAATGATACTTGATTAAATGGAACTTGAGAGAATGAATATTAGAGACTGGAATGGAAGAGATAATGAGTAAATATGATCTTTTACTCTGATACCATGAGAGTTTGAGTGAGGTTTAGGCTGAAATATTAAGAGACGATGAAGAACCGAGAGAATAATGATGACAAACATTTGTTCCATTCAACTTGTCTTTTGTTACGAGGTATTACATGCCTTAAATAGGAGGAAAATTAAATAGAAGGCTAAACCTAGCCGTTACAATAAGAGAGACAAGTTCGAGCTTTGGGATCCATAATGGTCCTTGAAAGTAACCTCTCCTTGTCTTGGGTTTGGCGAAAAGATGAATCACATGTTGCGTCCTATTTAAGGCATGTAATACCTTGTAACAAAAGACAAGTTGAATGGAACAAATGTTTCTCATCATTATTCTCTCGATTCTTCATCGTCTCCTTAATATTTTCGCCTAAACCTCACTCAAAATCTTATGGTATCAGCGGAAAAGATCATATTTACTTGTTATCTCACATGGCTTGCTTGCGGATGCGTTGCACCACAGCACACCCCTTAGGGAATTTTCAGTTCTTTTGACTGCCCATGAACTTGTGTTTGTATTCTCAACACCAATAACTCATAACCATCATATCAAGAAAGGCAAGTCGAGTTCTCTGATTTGGAGAAACTGGCTAGTTGGAACTCTTAGAAAACTCTTTGCATAATGACTGACATATGTTGTGTAGAAGAAAATAATAAAGTGTTAGAAGACGTCTATAAAACAATTAGAAACAATCCTACAAACCTATTCGAGAAACCTAGAAAACAGTTCCAGAAATTGCAAACCTTCACCATGAACCTACAAAACAGAATTCAGAAACCTACAAACCTCTAACAGAATATACAAATTAGTAGATGATAAACCTACAAAATAGAATAGAAAAACCTACAAACCTACACCATAAACATACAAAAAACTAGATAATAAACCTACAAGTCTCAACTTAAACCTATAACACAATAGTGGTAAATCATTAGAGGGCCATTCGAACACCTACGAAACTAGACAACCACGCATACTCAGTATTATGTGCAGGCCACATCTCCTTATGTGTCATTATCTGCTGGTAGAAGACAGCCCATCTGCCTTAAGTGTAACCTTCCCTATGCAGGTATAACACATAAAACAAATAAAAAAACAATCCATAAAAAGAGAACAAAGTAAAAAAGAGAAAGAAGACTTACGTTCCTCGGTTACAAAATTCAAGCTGCTGCACCAATTTTCTCCTCTCATAAGATCCTAATGGATCGTAAACCTCTGGCTTTTTTGGTACATCAGAATGAAGACGCTAAACATAAAAGCATGGAATGTTCTCCAAAATGTTCAGCGTTTTTCTTCTCAGCCGCTTCAATTTTGGCGGAAAATCTTCCAACATTTTCATGATGGCGCTCTTCTCACTGCTACTTATTCCAAATTTTGCATTATGCTTTGCGTTTTTCATTCACAAAATCTTGCAAGCTGACATTTGTATCAACCTCTTCTTTTTCGGCAATGAAAAGTATTTCTCAGATAAACCTACAACACACAAAACAAAACCTACGCCACACGAAATAAAAACCTACAACCCACAAAATAAAATATCCAACGCACAAATAAAAACGTACAACACACAAAATAAAAACCTACAACCCACTAAGTGATTTGAGATATTAGAGAAATTTAGTGAGAAGATCTGAGTGTTAGAGTCAAGAAATGAATACAGACTAGAAGAGTTGGTCGGGAGAGAGTTTTTCAAAGAAGAGGGATTTCTTAAACTCATGATCTTAAGTATGAAAAGGTGATTCAGTGAGAAAGAAGGAACTGAGAATGGATAAGCAAGGCAATAAACTTGGTTAGAAGAGAACCATGTAGCGAGAAAGCAACTACAAATTGTAACATGCACTCTTTAGTCCTCATGCGACCGTTAGAGCACTCTGGGAAAGGAGACAACCCTCCTTTACTGGCAAAGATTAGTTTCTTACAGTTTTGGTGCAGATTAGTGTCTTACCATTTTGGCTTGTATATGAGTAGAAATAGAGGTATATGTGTATGTATAGAGTAGGATTTTGATTGTATCCAGTATATATATGTTGTATTACCCAATTGTAAAGCTTAATGGGAAAGAGTTCTCTTCCACACACATTCTTGGCCGTCGGCCCTATTCTCTCTACTCTCACCATCTTCATTCTTCTCTTAATCTCTCAATCTCATCAATCCAACATGGTATCATAGCAAACTCTTGAAAGTCTCTTGTATTTCTGCTGAAACTCTCTCTTTCTCATTCTCTCTTTTTCGCAAAACTCAATTGTTGTTCTTGAAGCTTTGCTATTTACCGTTGGGTAACGTAGTTTGCATGTTACTTCTGATGGATAATATGAAGTCTTTGGGTGTTCATGTGACCGTTAAGGTTGAGAGGCCGAGGGCTCTGGGCTCATATTGATGTTGGAGCTCCGAAGAAGGCGGTTCTTGCAAGAGGAAAGGTGAAGGAGGATGGAGAAACTTTGACAGTGGTTGTAGCTTCAGGAATAATGAAGTAAAATGGTACCAAGATGATCAAGGGGCTCTGGTCATCATCGAAAGCTCTCTTGACCCAATCATTGAGGAAGCATATTCCTATTGTGAAAATGGTAAGCACGTATGGGATACTCTGAAGAAGGTGTATGGACATTTATTTATCCTCGTCCAAGTTTATGAGGCCATGGTTGCGGCTTATGTTGACTATGTGAAGAGACTAGGCCTTGATGAACTCATCACTTCCATTAATGCCTTAAAGGATTATGATAACTCATTTCATGCTTCCAAAATTACCTTTCCATTGATTGTAGATTCCGGTGCATCACATCATATGATTAGTAGTAAGATCTTGCTTAAAAATATTACACCGGCCTCAGGGGATATTAAGACTGCTAATGGTACTAAAGTACCAATAAAAGGTGTATGTAACTTGTGGTTATTTTACAAGCCCTCTAAAGCATTTTACATGCCGAATTTTACATCAAACTTATTGAGTGTGTACAAGAATGTTTGTGATTGGAATTGTCGTGCGATCCTAACAAGCTTTGTTTTCAGGATATTGAATATGCTCACATACTTGGGGAAGGAGTCACAAAGAATGGATTGTATCTATTTGAGGATCTTGAAAGCAATTCAATTTTATCTTGATTTTCTTGTACTAGTATTAATGTTAAGGATGTTATGTGGCATGCTAGACTTGGTTACCCTCATAACCATGCTTTTAATTTTTTATTGCCTAATAGTTTGTTTAAGAATGATTATTGTGGAAACATTGCAAGTCAGTGTTCCCTAAGTCTTCAACTCTTTATGAAAAAAATGCTTTGATTTGATTCATTTTGATGTGTGAACTGTTCCTTGTGATTCTAGAGATCAAAACAAGTATTTTTGACATCAATAGATGAGAAATCCAAATACACTTGGTTAACTTTGCTTCCGTCCAAAGATAGGGGCTACAAGCTTTCATTAATTTTTAAACATATTGATATACACGCATTTTAACATATTTTAGGAACCATTTCTAATTCACTTTTCATACATATATGTTGCATTTACGTCATATTCGAATCATAAATAGGTTATACGCGCATGTTGCATTTGCATAGCATACACATTGTATTTGGGGTTATTTTCATGAAGTAGGACTCGCATTGGCACTCAGCGGTAACTTCCCCATTGGGACTCGGATTGGCACTCAGTGGTAACTTCCCCAGTGGCACTCGGATTGACACTCAGCGGTAACATACTCAGTGGGACGCGGATAGCGTGCGGAACAACCTTTGACATGCCAAGTCAACTTCACCTTTGACGTGGCAAATCAACTTCACCTTTGACGTGCATAGTCCACTTTACTTCTGACGGGCCAAGCCCACTACACCTTTGACGGCCCAATGACTCGACTCGGCCCATGAAATCAAGTCAACTATCTTTCTTACCTTTTCTTCGTTTTACTTTTTTGGTTAAACGGGGGGACGAGTATAAATACCCCCGTAAGGTTACAAAGAAAAACACGCTTGAACAATGTTTCACAACCCTTCGAGTTTTTCATTGTTGTAATCCCAGAACAAGAACTCCACTTTCATTTTACGATCTTTTGAATTTAGTTTCCGTTTGTTTTTACTCTCAGTTTACTTTATAAATTTGAATATTATGTCTTCCACTTTGAGTGTTATCTTGATTGTTTTACCTATGAAGTCTGAGTAGTTAATTTAGGGTTCCTAAGGGAATGGACCAAATCAGCGTGGACCTTAAAGTTGTCTAAGTCGCTTAAAAGTAGAATAATATTATCTCTTTTGTTTTGGTGTTGTTAATGCTTGTTCCTTTCTGATAAATTGAAACATGATTTAAGACGTTTAACTCCTGACGGGTGCGTTGAACTGTCTGACTTAACCATCTCAAAGATCTACATTCTTAGACTAAGGGATTAGTTTTCTAAGGTGTTCTTTACGCTCGTTTAAACTGTTATTTCACACTAGCTAGGTTATTAAACGCTTATGATGATAAGGTCGGTTGATAGTTTTGCTAAGTATGTTTACCACGAGAGTGGACTCAGTAGTTATGAGTTTATTGCCTAGATATCCACTCTGTTTGAGTTTGTTAAGCGATTTAGTGACTTTAAGTGAAACACTGATCCATGATCTCCGCCCCTTAAGAAACCCTTTCTCTTATTTATTGTTTACACTTGACATTTGTTCTTTACTGCACTTTGTCATGCTATTTGCTATTTATTGCACTTTGTCACACTATTTGCTATTTACTGCACTTGCCACGCTATGTGCTCTTTACTGCACTTTGTTCTGCTGTTATTCAATCTAGTGCACCCCATAAACTGTTGCTGATGATTGGTCTGAGCTGAAGGCTCCGAAAGTGGAACTGAAACCATTTCCAGAAGGGCTAAGGTACGCTTTCTTGGGTTCTAACTGCGCTTATCTTGTCATTGTGAATGATTCGTTGAGTACTGATGAGTTGAGCATGCTGTTAAATGAATTAAAAAGATTTAGGAAGGCATTAGGTTATTCTCTAGGTAACATCAGAGGTATATCACCTAGTCTTTGCACTCATAGAATTCATATTGAAAACGAATCATATTCAAGCATTGAGCCCCAAAGAGTGTTGAGTCCAAATCTAAAAGAAGTGGTCAAAAAGAAAATTCTTAAGTTACTAGAAGCCGATATTATCTATCCAATTTATGATAGTAAGTGAGTTTCACTTGTTCATTGCGTCCCCAAAAAGGGAGGAATCACTTTGGTTAAAAATGAAAAGAATGAACTAATTCCCGCTAGAACTATCACAGGCAATTGGATGTGCATTGATTATTGAAAATTAAATTCATCATCTAGAAAAGATCACTTCACACTTTCATTCATTGATCAAATGGTAGAACGATTAGCTAATCACAAATACTACTGCTTCTTAGATGGATATAGTGGATTCTTTCAAATCCCTATGGAACATTTGCATATAGAAGAATGCCATTTGGTTTGTGTAATGCACCTGCTACTTTTCAATGCTGCATGACGTCTATTTTTTCAAATCTGATCGAGAAGATAGTTTAAGTTTTCATGGACGATTTCTCTGTCTATGGCTCCTCCTTCTCCTCTTGTTTGTCAAATTTGTGTAGAGTACTTAGTAGGTGTGTGGACACAAATCTGGTGCTGAATTAGGAGAAGTGTAATTTCATGGTTAGGGAAGGTATTGTTTTGGGGCACAAGATATCAAAAAAGGGTATTGAAGTTGATAAAGCCTAGATTGAGGTATGGTTCAGCTGCAACCCCCTAAGACAGTTAAAGATATCAGAAGTTTCTTGGGACATGCTTGACTTTACAAGAGATTCATCAAGGATTTCTCAAAAATAACAAGACCACTAACACGCTTACTATGCAAAGAAGTCGAGTTGAACTTTAACTCGGATTGTCTTGGGTGTTTTTAAAAATCATAGAAGCTTTGGTGTCTGCCCCAGTAGTCCAGTTTCCAGATTGGACTCTACCGTTCGAGATTATGTGTAATGCAAGTGATTATGCAGTGGGAGCAGTCCTAGGTCAGAGGACGGACAAGAAGCTGAATGTTATCTATTACGCCAGCAAATTACTTGACGACGCTAAAGTCAAGTATGCAACTACTGAAAAAGAACTCCTAGTTGTGGTATTTGCTTTTGAGAAATTGAGATCTTACCTCGTTGGTTCCAAGGTAATTGTGCACACATATCACGCAGCCTTGAAATACCTAATGAAAAAAAGGATGCTAGGCCAAGGTTACTAAGGTGGATACTGCTACTGCAAGAGTTTGACATGGAAGTAGTGGACACACCTGGAGTGGAGAATGGGGTAGCCGATCACCTATGGCGGATGATGATAGAGGACTTGACCCCAATAGATCACTCCATGCCAGAAGAGCAACTCATGACATTCAAGGGAGTAAACACTCGAGTAGAATCTAACTCGGACGCAAAACTCGAGTCGCACGCACACACCTGCAATCTGAAAGTATTAGAAAATTGTCACCAGATCAGCGGTAAGCTCGCTGGAGCCACTCTACCTTGGTACGCGGATTTGGTAAATTACTTGGTTGTTGGTGAAGTGCCAAAAAGTATGGATTTCTATCAGAGAAAGAAAATTTTCAGAGATGTGAATCACTACTTTTGGGACGAGCCATATTTATACAAAAAAGGTCTGATGGGTTATTTAGAAGATGTATTGCAGAAGAAGAGGTTCAGGGAATCCTTGAGCACTGTCATGGTTCAACGTACGGTGGTCATTTCGCCACATTCAAGACAGTTCAAAATATCCTCCAATCAGGTTTATGGTGGCCGACTATGTTCAGAGACACTCAATCGTTCATCTCTATGTGCAATTCATGTCAAAGAATGGGCAACATCAGCAAGAGAAATGAGATGCCACATAATCCGATATTGGAGATTGAAGTGTTTGAATGTTGGGGCATTGATTTTATGGGGCCATTTAACCCTCCGTCACATGGAAACAGTTATATTCTGGTAGTGGTTGACTACGTTTCCAAGTGGGTAGAGACAATTGCATGCCCAACAAACGACTATAATGTAGTACTAAAAATTTTCAAGAGATCTTTCCAAGGTTTGGGATTCCAAGAGTCGTAATAAGTGACGGTGGTACTCACTTTATTAACAATGTATTTGATGGTTTATTGAAAAAGCATGGGGTTAAGCTGAAGGTAGCAACTCCATATCACCCTCATACAAGCGGACATGTGGAGATATCAAACAAACAGATAAAAGTCATTATAGCAAGAGTAGTGGGAGTGTCAAAACGAGACTCGGTAGTCAAGTTGGATGATACTCTGTGGGCGTACTGAACATCATTCAAAACTCCAATTGGAAGGACACCGTTTCAGTTACTCTATGGGAAGTCATGTTACTTACCGGTTGAAGTGGAATACAAGGCACTGTGGGCAACTAAGTTCTTATATTTTGACCTCAATAACACTCAAGAGAAAATTTTTATGGATTTGCATGAGTTAGAGGAGGCCAGACTTGAAGCCTACGACCGTTCAAAAATTTACAAGGAAAGGACTAAGGCATTTCACGACAAGAAGATTGCACCCAAGCAGATCACGACTGGTTGTCAAGTATTACTATTCAATTCGAGACTTAAGTTGTTTCTTGGAAAGCTGAGGTCAAGATGGTCTGGTCCGTTCAAAGTCAGAGAAATTCTACCATATGGAGTTGTAACACTAATAAACAAGTATGGTGAAGATTTCATAGTGAACGGTCAGAGAGTTAAGCCCTACTTGGCTTACGAAGCCAAACCCGAGGGAACTTCGGCTCTTCTCGATGAACCACCTCCCCTCTAATGAGTGTGAAGAGTCAAGCTCGAGACTTTAAACAAGCGCACTTGGGAGGCAATCCCATTACATCCTTTGTAAAAAATGTAGATTGTGTTTTGATCAATTTTCTTGTTTCATTGGTTTTTGATTTTAACTTCCAGGATGCTTGTGAACTCCACCTCACGCCAAGATCACCACGCCACAACTTGACTCCTCACGTCACTCGAGTCCGCTCCTCACGCTGCCCGAGTACCGCCCAGCTCTGGTGTCCCACCACTAGAGTCCCGCTCACCACTCGAGTCTTGCACCTCATTCTCGTACCGTACTTGACCACTCGAGTCCCGCTCCACTCGAGTCCTCACGCGCGCAAGCCAAGCACCCCCACGACACCAGCCTAGATGACGACCCCACTGGATGGAAACTCTACTGGTGAGGTAAATGACTCCAAATCTCTTGGTATATACATTTACATTAATTACTCTAGGATTTTCCTTCCGACTTTGATTACACAAGGGACTGTGTTGTTTAAGTTGGGGAGAGTCCTAATTGTTATTAACATGTTTTCTGTTTTTCTTAGTTTGAACTTTCCACATAAATCATTCATCTCACTTAAAGGCATAGAAAATCCATAAAAATTTGAAATATTATGAAAATGCATCTTTCAAAAATAGAGTGTCCATGTAGCTGCACTGCATTCACATATGATTGAGTCTAGAGTTTTGGGAATCATCTTGTTAATGATAGACATTCTTGCTAGGTTGATTAGCTAGTAACCATAGTGAACCCTTGGACATGCGGTTTTTCCCTTTCAAAACCTAATTGGTAGATCATTTGCCTTTGAATCCTTTGCTTATGTTGTGTCTCGAAAGGACCTGGTTTGTTTCCTCTTAAATTGAATTTCACTTTGCCAAACGAGAGGCTTGAGATGCATTGATTTTGATCCTTCCTTGAGCTTAGCCTGTCAATTGGAAACATTACAACGAAAAATAACTCAGCTCACTTGATGAGGATTAAGGTGAACGGAGAATGTGCGTAAACCCGTACTTTCTTGTGTTCATTGATAAAACCAATATGATATTGTATAAGGTGAACGGGGACTGTGCGTAGACTCATACTTTTTCGTGTTCACTGAGACAGCTAAGATATTGACACCTAAGGTGAATCAGGGTTGTGCGTAAACCCGTACTTCCTTGCATTCATTAAAAAATCTGGAGCAAAAATCATGAGTTTGAGCAAAAACTAAATGTAAACATTGAATGAAAAATGTGGTGAAGAAATTAAATCTTGCTAAGCTCTTGGAAGTTGCATCAATATGACTATGATCAATAACCCTTCTCGAGGCCTGCACCTTTAGAAATAGGAATCAAATTTGTGTTTCTTAGAGTCCAGCTAAGCACTAGGGATATTTTGTTAGGATGTTAAGCCTTGACGAGAGTAGATTATGTTTGTACAATTGAATGTGGGTTCACTCGTGGATTACAATTTTTTTGGCCTGGTAGGTTGTTTGTTTGAAGCGAGATGTTCCCTTTGTCAGCAACCTCTCTTCCATTTTAGCTCTATGTGTTTGCTTGAGGGCAAGCAAAGTCTAAGTTTGGGGGAGTTGATATACACGCATATCAACATATTTTAGGAACAATTTCTAGTTCACTTTTCATACATATATGTTGCATTTACGTCATATTCGAGTCATAAATAGGTTATACGCGCATGTTGCATTTGCATAGCATACACATTGCATTTGGGGTTATACTCAGGAAGTGGGACTCGGATTGGCACTCAGCTTCCCCAGTGGGACTATGATTGGCACTCAGCGGTAACTTCCCTAGTGGGACTCGGATTGGCACTCAGCGGTAACTTCCCCAGTGGGACTCTGATTGGCACTCAGCGGTAACTTACTCAGTGGGACGCGGATGGCGTGCGGAACCACCTTTGACGTGCCATGTCAACTTCACCTTTGACGTGCCAAGTCAACTTCATCTTTGACGTGCCAAGTCAACTTCACCTTTGACGTGCCAAGTCCACTTTACTTCTGACGGGCCAATCCCACTACACCTTTGACGGTCTAATGACTCGACTCGGCCCACGAAGTCGAGTAAACTATCTTTCTTAGCTTTTTTCGTTTTACTTTTTCGGTTAAATGGGAGGACGAGTATAAATACCCTCGTAAGGTTACAAAGAAAAACACGCTTGAACACTGTTTCACACGCCTTCGAGTTTTTCATTGTTGTAATCCTAGAACAAGAACTCCACTTTCATTTTATGATGTTTTGAATTTAGTTTCCGTTTTTTTTATTCTCAGTTTACTTTCTAAATTTTATTATTATGTCTTCTACTTTGAGTGTTATCTTGATTTTTTTACCTATGAAGTATGAGTAGTTAATTTAGGGTTCCTGAGGGAACGGTCAGATCAGCGTGGACCTTAAAGTTGTCTAAGTTGCTTAAGAGTAGAATGATATCATCTCTTTGTTTCGGCGTTGTTAATGCTTGTTCCTTTCTGATCAATTGAAACATGATTTTAGACGTTTAACTCCCGACAGGTGCGTTGAACCGTCTGACTTAACCATCTCAAAGATCTACATTCTTACCCTGAGGGACTAGTTGTCTAAGGTGTTTATTAGGCTCGTTAAAACTGTTGTTTCACGCTAGCTAGGTTGTTAAACGCTTGTGATGATAAGATGATGTGTCTGCATTTTACCACATTTTAGGACCATTATTTAGCATGTTTTGCATTCATACTTGCATTATTATCATTTTTTTAGGTTCTTTTTAGCATAATTTGCATTATTAGTATCGGGCATTGCATACATTGCATAAAAGGGACTTTTAGGTACTTTTTGGAGCTTATCACGAAGTATTTCGGAGTACAAGAAGACCAATGAGGAATCGACTGGTCTAAGGTTGAAGTTCAAGATGCAAACTAAAAGATTTGTCACTCGAGTCTCCGACACTCGAGCATGACACTCGACCATCACTTGGTCGAGTGCCTTTGCGGAACAGAACCGAGACTTTAGACAAAGATTAAATCTTTGGGCTTCCCTGCGAAAAAGGCCCATCAAAAGCCCCTTTGTGCAAGCCCAATTATCTTTTAGTTCTTTTCTATTTTTCTTTCTTAGGGAAATTTCCTTTTAACTTTTAAAAGGAAATTCCCATTTTTCTTTCAAGGGAATTTTTTCCCTTTTTCTCTTTAAGTATTTTTCCTTTTTCTTTAAGATCTTTTGATCTATAAATTGTACTAGAATTTCTACTTTCAATATACAATATTTTCTAGCAATTTTCGAGTCTCATATTTTCACTAAGGCATTTACGATTTTTAGCTTTAAGTTTTATGCAATTAGATTTCGATTTTAAGTCTTTATTTTACTTCATGAATTCTGAGTAAGTTAGTCTAGGGTTCTTGAGGAAAGGGTGAGATTAGGGGAAAACTTAGGGGTTTCTAGATTTGTCTATGTTTAAATAACGTCTTAGATCTCTTTAGTTTAAGTGTTCTTAATGCTTGTTTCTTTCTGATCAATTGAAATTCGATCTCTTGGTGAATCCCCCCCCCGAGAGGCGTTTGGGGAATCACTTGAACATGCTTAAATTAAGATAGCATCTTCCTAGCTCAAGAGATTGATTGTCTAGGGTGTTATTAGGCTTTGTAAGGTCCATTCTTAAGGCCTCTTAAATTTCCAATCATTGGGCGAGAGTCAAGTCAGGTTGTCTTTTAGGAGAGATCCCATTGCGCGAGAGCGAATGTGATTACTTTGTGATTCCTTGCTTAGAGGTCATCTAAATAGGTTGATAGATAAGTCTAGAACCCCTAGGAATACCCTAATCATTGATCCTAATCCTCGAGAACCCGTTTTTCCTCTATTGAATTTTCGTGATTTTAATACTCCCCTTTAGGTTGAGATTTCGTGTTGCACTTTATAATTAGTTTCATTATTGCTTTACTTTAAATGCTCTGTTTTTACATTCCAATACTCTGTTTCGTTTTTAGCATTTTGTTTTAAAGATTTCATTGTCACCTAGGATAGATAAACCACTTGCTAAAACCGAATCTGGCGTAGATTAGAATAAGTAGATTATATCTTGATTGCTAGTTACTCTCCCATTGGATTGACACCATACTGTACTGCAATTGATTAAATAGACAGTTTGGTATTTGAGAAAACACCGCAAAAACCTGTTTATCAAATTGGCGCCGTTGCCAACTGGGATTAGTTAGCTACAATTAGGAAAATCACTTTTCTGAGACTAAGTTTATTATACTATTATTCTAAAAACGTTTCTGGTTTTTTCTTTGCTTTCAGGTACACTCGATCAACAAGCTCGATCAACACAACTCGAGCACGTTGATTTTTCTCCTGTTTCCAGAAAGCTCTAGCAGAACCAAGAAACACTCGATCACTACACTCGAGCACCACCCGCTCGAGTGTCATTTCCGACAACACAAATCACTTGCATGAATACCAGATCCCGTGGAAGTGAAGACCTCATTCCATACTCTGACAGAATCGACCGTTTGCCTCGTGAATACTTGCGAGAACAACGGAACCGATTGAACGAAGAATACACGGATCAGGTTAACATGGAAGAACAAATACAAGCTACTGAACTAGGAACTCGTCCTAGGAGAGTTAGACACATTGGTGCCGGTGATGTTCCCAGTATCCACACTCAACGCCATGGAATTGTCCCACCAGCCATCGCCAACAACAACTTTGAAATTAAAAGTGGAATGATCTCTATGGTTCAGAACAGTAAATTTCATGGTTTACCTTCTGAGGACTCACTAGATCATCTTGATGAATTTGAAAGACTAACCAGTCTGACAAAAATAAACGGGGTTAGTGAGGATGCTCTGAAATTGCGATTGTTTCCTTTCTCTCTTGGAGACAAAGCACATCTATGGGAAAAACACTTGCCACAAGGATCTATCACATCATGGGACGCCTGCAAAGAAGCATTTCTAGGCAAATTCTTTTCAAATTCCAGAACTGCGAAACTTCGCAATTCCATCTCTGGTTTTAAGCAAAACCATTCAGAAACATTCTCTGAGGCTTGGGAACGATTCAAGATGTACCAATCGCAATGTCCTCATCATGGTTTCACTACTGAGTCCCTTCTCAGTACTCTCTACAGAGGCGTGATCCCAAAGATACGCATGTTGCTAGATACAGCCAGCAATGGGAATTTTCTGAATAAAGATGTCGATGATGGATGGGAATTAGTGGAGAATTTAGCTCAAGCAGACGGCCAATACAGTGAAGACTATGATCGAACTCCTAGAGGCGTAACGGATTCAGATATGGTTAGTAGAAAGGAGCTCAAAGCCATACAAGACAAACTAGACAAGCTACTTTCAGCTCACCATAAGCAAGTACACCATGTCAGTGAAACAGAACGGGTTGAAGAAGACGATGACGAGGTTGAAGAGGTCAATTTCGTACAAAACCAAAGCAACAATTTCAGACAATTCAACAGCTATAAACCTAACCCCAACCTATCCTACAGAAACACAAATGTAGCAAATCCAAACGACCAGGTGTACCCACCCAAACCACATCCGCAACCACAATCAAAACCATTCATACCCAAACAACAGTACCAGCAAACACACCACCAACCACCTATTGGATACAACACCCAACCACCACAACAAACACCTGAAGTGATGGACATCTTGCAGCAGATACTAAAAGGACAGACGGCCAGCGCTTCCGAATTAACACGGAAATTTGCTGAAGTACATGCTAAGATCGATGCTTCACATAATGAACTCAACTGCAAATTTGAGACTCTCAATGCTCGTCTCAAATATGTAGAGAATCAACAAGGATCTTCATCAACCAACAAACAAACCGGACAGCTACCTGGAAAAGCTGTTCAAAATCCTAAGGAGTATCACGCCAACGCCATTACACTCCGTAGTGGCCGTGAATTGCTAATTCGTGCTGAACCAACAGAGAACACTGAGGACAGTGTCCTTCTAGAAGGGGAGGATAATTTGGTCGAAGAACAGACAGAAATCAACACGAAAAAGCCAAAATCCGTGACACTCGACCAATACACTCGAGCACCACCTGCTCGAGTGTCCGAAGATCAGCCTAGAAACACAACCGATATACAAAAAGACCCAAAGACGTTTGCTCCACCTCCTTTAGAACCACAGCTTCCTTTTCCGCAGAGATTCAAAAAGGATGTTGCAGACAAGTACAAAGCTCTCTTTGAAAAGCAGATGAGGGACGTTGAAGTGAAAATACCAATTCTAGACGCTTTTATGCTAATGCCCCCTTATCAAAAGTTTTTGAAAGACGCAGTCAAGGACAGAACACAAGAAGTTGAAGGGATGGTTGTGTTAACTCACGAAGTCAGTGCTATTATACAAAGAAAGGTTGTGCCTAAGAAGCTCGATGATCCAGGAACATTCACAATTCCATGTTCGCTTGGACCTCTCACATTCTTTGGTTGCTTGTGTGATTTAGGGGCATCGATCAGCCTAATGCCTCTAACAGTCGCCAAACGATTAGGGTTCGATAGATACAAGTCTTGTAAGATATCTTTGGTACTAGCTGATAGATCGGTTAGGATTCCACATGGAATTCTAGAAGACTTACCAGTTCGGGTTGGAGGAGTAGAAATCCCCACGGATTTCGTTGTTCTAGATATGGGAGAAGAACCAAAGGACCCTTTGCTGTTTGGAAGGCCCTTCTTAGCCACTACAGGAGCTGTGATCAATGTGCCAAAAGGAGAAATCGAACTCAACCTTGGGAAAGATTTCAAGATGACTTTCAGCATTAGTGACATAATGAAAAAACCGACCATTGAGGGTCAACTATTCGTGGTACAAGAAATAGATGATCTTTCAAAGGACATGTTTGGAGAATTAATGGAGAAAGACCACCTTGGTACTGCTTTGATAAAAGACGGTTGTGATGGATACATATACGAAGAAACTGAGGTCTACAAAAGCCTGTTGGACTCTTGCAAATCACTGAAAAGTGAAAAACAGTTCGAAACTTTACACTCGACCTCAACACTCGAGCACACCAAGCTCGAGCATTCCGATTTAGCCCCTGGGAATCAACACTCGACCATAACACTCGACCACACTAAGGTCGAGTGTCCGCTCGATGATGACTGGTCGGAGCTCAAATCGCCGAAAGTGGAACTCAAACCACTCCCCTCCGGGCTCAGGTACGCATTTCTTGGATCTAACTCTACTTATCCAGTAATAGTAAATAATGCATTGAGTGATGATGAGTTAAACATGTTGCTTTCTGAATTAAGACGGTTTAGAAAAGCCTTAGGATACTCACTGTCTGACATTAGAGGGATCTCTCCCGATTTATGCACACACAGAATTCACCTTGAAAATGAATCTTATTCTAGCAGGGAACCTCAAAGGAGATTGAATCCGAATTTAAAGGAGGTCGTTAAGAAAGAAATTTTAAAACTGTTAGATGCTGATATAATCTATCCTATTTCTGATAGTAAATGGGTGTCTCTTGTGCATTGTGTGCCTAAAAAGGGAGGGGTCACTGTCATTAGAAACGAAAATGATGACTTGATTTCAACTAGAACCATTACAGGACATAGAATGTGCATTGATTTTAGGAAATTGAATTCTACATCTAGAAAAGATCATTATCCTTTGCCATTCATAGACCAAATGCTTGAAAGGTTGGCTAATCATTCATATTATTGTTTCCTTGATGGATATAGTGGATTTTTCCAAATCCCTATACATCCAAATGATCAGGAAAAAACAACCTTTACTTGCCCTTATGGTACATTTGCATATAGGAGAATGCCATTTGGTCTTTGTAATGCACCTGCTACTTTTCAACGTTGCATGACTTCTATATTTTCGGATCTGATTGAGGAGATGGTCGAAGTGTTCATGGACGATTTCTCTGTCTATGGTTCTTCCTTCTCCTCTTGTTTGTCAAACTTGTGCAGGGTTCTATCTAGGTGCGTTGAGACGGATTTAGTGCTTAATTGGGAGAAATGCCACTTTATGGTGAAAGAAGGGATCGTTTTAGGTCATAAGATTTCTGAAAGGGGCATTGAAGTCGACAAAGCCAAGATAGAGGTTATGGTTCAGTTACAACCACCGAAAAATGTCAAGGACATTAGGAGTTTCTTGGGACATGCAGGATTCTATAGGCGGTTCATCAAAGACTTTTCGAAAACTGCTAGACCTTTGACGCGTCTCCTTTGTAAAGAGGCGGATTTCGTCTTTGACGAGGAATGCCTCAAGGCTTTTCTCGAACTTAAAAACGCCTTGATAACAGCACCAATAGTTCAAGCACCCGATTGGAATCTCCCTTTTGAGATAATGTGTGATGCTAGTGACTATGCTGTTGGAGCAGTTCTGGGACAGAAGATAGATAAGAAACTGAATGTGATCTACTATGCTAGTAGAACACTAGACGAAGCCCAGGTGAAATACGCCACAACGGAGAAGGAATTGCTTGCAGTTGTGTTCGCCTTTGAGAAATTCCGGTCCTATCTGGTTGGATCAAAAGTTATTGTGCATACTGATCATGCAGCTCTAAGATACTTGATGAAAAAGAAGGATGCTAAGCCGAGACTGCTTAGATGGATTTTGTTGCTACAAGAATTCGACATGGAGATAGTCGATAAACCAGGGGTTGAAAACGGTGTTGCTGATCACTTATCAAGAATACAGGTTGAAGAAACCCTTCCAATGAACGATTCTATGCCTGAAGAGCAGCTTTTAAGTTTTTTTACCGAACACTCGACAAAGAAGGTGTTTTTCGATCGGATCGAAGTTTATGGGAACATGTTTACCATGGTATGCCGATTTGGTAAACTATTTGGTCGGAGGAGAGCTGCCTAAAACCTTGAATTATCATCAAAGGAAGAAATTTTTTAGGGATGTAAGGCAGTATTTTTGGGATGAGCCTTATCTCTACAAGCAAGGATCTGATGGACTATTCAGAAGATGTGTATCAGAAGAGGAAGTCAATAGAATTTTGGAACATTGTCATGGATCTACTTATGGAGGACACTTTGCTGCATTCAAAACAGCACAGAAAATCCTTCAATCCGGGTTATGGTGGCCATCGATTTTTAAAGACTGCCAATAGTTCATATCCAGATGTGATTGCTGCCAAAGAATGGGCAGTATAAGCAAGAGGAATGAGATGCCGCAGAATCCGATCTTGGAGATAGAAGTGTTTGACTGTTGGGGAATCGATTTCATGGGACCATTAAGCCTCCTTCTTTAGGAAACAGTTACATTTTGGTTGCTGTGGATTATGTCTCTAAATGGGTAGAAGCTATTGCAGCTCCTACAAACGATGCAAAGATGGTACTTAAACTCTTCAAACACATTATATTTCCCAGATTTGGTGTGCCAAGAGTTGTGATTAGCGATGGAGGATCCCATTTTGTCAACAAGGTTTTCGAAAATTTGCTTAAGAAACATGGGGTTAAACACAAAGTGGCAACTCCTTATCATCCTCAAACCAGCGGACAAGTTGAAGTCTCTAATAGACAAATCAAATCGATTTTGATGAAGATAGTTGGGCTGTCCAAACGTGATTGGGCCGCCAAATTGGATGATACTCTTTGGGCCTATAGGACTGCTTTCAAAACACCCATTGGCCGCACACTTTTTCAATTACTCTATGGAAAATCCTGCCATTTACCAGTTGAGATAGAGTACAAATCGATTTGGGCAACCAAACTCTTGAATTTCGATATCAAGACAGCACAAGAAAAGAGGCAGATGGACTTACATGAACTCGAAGAAATCAGACTCGAAGCATATGACAGCTCAAAAGCATACAAGGATCGAACAAAAGCAGCTCATGACAAAAAGATCCAGCGGAAAACAATCAAAGTTGGTGATCAAGTGTTACTCTTTAACTCAAGACTCAAGCTATTTCCCGGAAAGCTACGATCGAAGTGGTCTGGTCCGTTCAAAGTGTTACAAGTTTTACCTTATGGAGCAGTCACTTTAGCCAATAGCAATGGAGAAGGATTCACTGTAAACGGTCATAGAGTAAAGCCTTACTTGGCAAAAAGCACGATTCCCGAGGGAACTTCGGTTCTGCTTGATGAACCACCTCCTCTCCAATAAAAAGGACGAAAGTCGAGCTTGAGACTATAAACAAGCGCAGTTGGGAGGCAATCCCAAAGGTATCCTCTGTATATACATTCAATTTCTTTCTTTTCGCATATTTACTTACAAATTTGCTATTTTATCATTTTTTCATACATCTATTTCGACTTACATGCACTTGGAAGGTTTTTTGGGTCTCTTTTGCAGAAAAATAGGGCCCACATGGGACAAATAGGGTCAAAACCGACAAGATGGGACAACACTCGACCACGCCTGGTCGAGTGTCCCACTCGAGCATCAGCCAGCTTTTGGCAGACTGACACTCGACCAAACCTGCTCGAGTGTCAGGCTCGAGCGTCCCGCCTTCATGCCTATTCACATGCCTCCAAGCCTATAACTGCCAAAAGCTGAGAAAGGGGAGACATTTACTCCGAAAAATGTGTTAAATCTTTCTTTAATGCAATATCTTTTCCATTTAATTCAAAAAGATTTGATTTAATCCAAGTTCAAATTTTGAATTTGAAAAGGCTCCCCCTTGTTTTTCTCCTCTATAAAAAGAGGAGGAGCCTCTCTCCTTCCATTCACACGAAATACACTCTCTCTCTAACATTTCTCTCTAGTTGTTCTCTCTTTTACAGAAGCAAATCGTCTCTCTTTTTGTTCATCCACTACACTCGATCACCTCTGCTCGAGTGTCTTGTTCGAGTGTCCGAATACTTACTCTTCCTCCGACCTACTTTCACCATGACAGACAGAAAATCCAACAAAGCCAACCTCCTCCGCCTCAGAGCCAAAAATAATGCTCGACAAGAAGCAATCCTTTACAAGGAGAGTCTTCCATGGCCGCAAGCAGACCCGGCAGAAAAGAGAAGAGGAGGATGGAAGTGCGATCTGAAGATGAGTCGGAAGAAAGAGGAGAATACATGGATGAAGACGAATTGGACCCAGACCTTGCTGCTGAAACACTCCGTGAAGATGGATATGGTGGGCGGCAGAAGCAAGAGAGATAATTCTTGCCGGAAAAAGAGAGAAGGAGATGAAGGAGAGGCATAAATCGGCAAGAGCACTAAGCGATCTGCGGAGGATGGATTTTCTAGGTACCCGCTATCCATGCAAGGAAGCGCTAACCGCAATGGGGATAACAAGAGATGTGGATCTCATGTTGCAAAATTGTGGGCTGTCCACATTTGTGCAATATCCGCAAAGAGCTTACAAGGAAGAGACTCTTCAGTTTTTGGCAACGGTTCAAATCGTTCTATACGATGCTGAAAACGAGAGTCTCCAAGAAAAGCAAGGTGGCGGTTACATCTTCTTTGCAATAAGAGGAAGGGACTATCGAATGACATTCAAAGCACTTAGGGACCTTTTCGAGTTCCCAAAGGCCGAGTCCGAAAATTATGGACCCGATTTTGATAGAGCTGAGTTGGATGATGTGTGGAGGTCGATTGCATCAACAAGGAGCAGATTCTCATCCTCCCGATCTAAGGCATCACTGATCCGAAACCCGTCATTGAGGTATTTTCGAACAATCCTAGCAAATACATTTTTCTCACGTTTTACTACTGGAACAATTAACCTAGGAGAAATGGAGATGTTGGTGACTGCTCTTAAAGACATTGTTGGTCAAAAGAGTGACGGATCCCCAATTATTGGAGATCGAAACAATGCTGGATTAACCATCCAGTTTGCTAACCAATTAGTCACTCTCTCTC
>JAKUCM010002202.1:0-79138 GCA_023374145.1 Lepidium sativum | reverse complement strand
TCCTATTGAGAGCTATGGATGATTTCGATTTTTGTTACAGTTTCCTTGGGCAGATGGAAATTCGAGCACATGCTTCTCGAGATCGAGCACACAATGAAACATTTCAAAGACATGGTCTCGGGTACAGGTTGGGCATCCCTGGTTTCGTACTTCCTCTTGAGGTTAATTTACATTTGGTAATTCATTTATTAGTTATTGTGTGGCGTTTCTTACAACTCATATGTTTGTGGTTGTATTTATTGGCTTTTGAGACAATTCTGACCTTGTACAATAATTGCCGAGAGGTATTTCCAGACGCAGACCCATCTTGTCCTCGGATGTATAGGTCCAAGTTCCAGCAACCGAACATGAGAGGATATTCCTTTCCCACAATAAACAAATTCCTTAATAAAACTAGGGTAGCTATACTAGTTTATCTTGTATAACTATAATTAATTATTTATAATTTGTATAATTATAGTTAGTCATTGATTTATTGTTTTCCAGGAGATTGTGACTATCCTCTCTCCACGTACAAATGAAGAACGTAGTATGCTGGCTGAAATTATAGAAGAAGAGGATTAGGATACACATGATATTGTGGTTGAAAGTTGGAGTAAATGTATCCGCGCTGGGAAGGGATTTATGTTTGAAGAGATGCACAACCAAGATGTGGAAGCACGATTATGTACTCGGGTGGGTGTGGAAATGACTGGCAACAAAGGCTCACCTCTGCCTTCTACTCCGAGTCAAGGCTCACCTCCGCCTTCTTCTCTGAGTCAAGTTGAGTGGGTTGATATGCCTAAGGCAATAACAGAAGAGGTGGATAGTTTGAAGAAAAGAGTGACAATTCTGGAACATGTATAACATGTATAACTGGTATAAAAATATATTTGTTATAACTATTATAACTAGTATACACTGTTCCACTATAGGGTGCTAGGGTTTGTGCTAGTGATGGTGATGTTGCTGCCGGTGATGTTGTTGTTGGTGATGATAAACATGTTGATGGTGTTGCACCTATTGATGCTGCACCCGTTGATGGTGCTTCACCTATTGATAGTATTGCACCTGTTGATGATGTTGGAGCTCGGGCCGGTATTAGCAAGGTATAACATTTATAACTGATTATAAAAAGTGTATTTGTTATAACTAGTATACAAGTGAACAAGTAAGGCATAACATATGTGCGAACAAGTAAGCGCACAACAGATTATGACCCAAGTTTGGTAGTGACTAGGGTAAAGGCGCAAATGTGTGAATAATATGATAGTGTATCTATGTTAAAAACTCATTTATCAGTTTGTGTTTAAGTAATTTAAGGTTATGTTTATATGTTTCAAACATGTTTAAGTGTTGAAGGTTATATTTATATGTTTCAAACATGTTTACGTGTCTAACATCACTCGAAATATTATTATGCTTAAATACTTAGACTAACATCACTCAAAATATTTAAAATCTTACAAAGGACCGAAATATTTTTCAACCTTCTCCACAAGCTTTACAACCACCGCCCTTTGCTCCCCCATTTTCTTCTTCAACATCGCCACCTCCTCCTTGTACATCGCTATCTTCTTCTCCCAAGAACTACTTTGGTTGAGTTATGAGGTCTAGCGTGGTCGTTTGAGCTATCCGTGCTAAATCTAGGACTTCTACACATGTGATCTCTTTTTGCTAACTTCGAGGCCCATGTAATGTCGCTTTGACATGAGAAAGTGTGCTAAGGAACTTAGGTTGCTCTATTATGTTGCAACTATGTGATTGTTCTCTTAAGTTAGAAGTTATGGCTATCGTTTCATGAACTACTTCGGTTCAGTTATGAGGTCTAGGGTGGTCGTTTGAGTTATTCGTGCTTTTCTAGGACTTCTACACATTTGATCTCTTTTTGCTAAATTCAAGGCCCATGTAATGTCGCTTTAACATGAGAAAGTGTGCTAGGCAACTTAGGTTGCTCTCATATGTTGCAACTTGGTGATTGTTCTCTGACGCTAGAAGTTTTGATTATCAGTGAACCGTAACAAACTACTTTGGTCGAGTTATGATGTGTAGCTTGATCCTTTCAGCAGCCCGTATTCATATAGTACTTCTAGACATGAGATCTCTTTTTGCTAAGTTCAAGGCTATCTAATGTCACTTCGACTTGAGAAAGTGTGCTAATAAACTTAGATTTGTCTCATATGTTACAAGAAGGTCATTGTTCTCTTAAGTTATAAGTTATGATTATCGGTGAACCGTCAAGAACTATTTTGGTTGAGTTATGAGGTCTGGCGTGGTCGTTTGAGCTATCCGTGCTAATCTTGGAGTTCTACACATGTGATCTCTTTTTGCTAACTTTAAGGCCCATGGAATGTCGCTTTAACATGAGAGAGTGTGCTAAGCAACTTAGGTTGCTCTCATATGTTGCAACTTGGTGATTGTTCTCTGACGCTAGAAGTTTTGATTATCAGTGAACCTTAACGAACTACTTTGGTCGAGTTATGATGTGTAGCTTGATCCTTTCAGCAGTCGTATTCATATAGTACTTCTAGGCATGAGATCTCTTTTTGCTAAGTTCAAGGCTATCTAATGTCACTTCGACTTGAGAATGTGTGCTAAGCAACTTAGGTTGCTCTCATATGTTACAAGAAGGTCATTGTTCTCTTAAGTTATAAGTTATGTTTATCGGTGAACCGTCAAGAACTATTTTGGTTGAGTTATGAGGTCTGGCGTGGTCGTTTTAGCTATCCGTGCTAATCTAGGACTTCAACACATGTGATCTCTTTTTAACAAGTTCAAGGCAATCTAATGTTGCTTCAACATGAGAAAGTGTGCTAAGCAACTTTTGTTGCTCTCATATGTTGGAACTAGGTGATTGTTCTCAAAAGCTAATTGTTATGATTATTAGAGAACCGTAACGAAATACTTTGGTCGAGTTATGATGTGTAGCTTGATCCTTTCAGCAGTCCGTATTCATATAGTACTTCTAGACATGAGATCTCTTTTTGCTAAGTTCAAGGCTATCTAATGTCACTTCGACTTGAGAAAGTGTGCTAAGAAACTTAGATTGGTCTCATATGTTACAAGAACGTCATTGTTCTCTTAAGTTATAAGTTATGATTATCGGTTAACCGTCAAGAACTATTTTGGTTGAGTTATGAGGTCTAGCGTGGTCGTTTTAGCTATCCGTGCTAATCTAGGACTTCTACACATGTGATCTCTTTTTAACAAGTTCAAGGCAATCTAATGTTGCTTCGACATGAGAAAGTGTGCTAAGCAACTTTTGTTGCTCTCATATGTTGGAACTAGGTGATTGTTCTCAAAAGCGAATTGTTATGATTATTAGAGAACCGTAACGAACTACTTTGGTCGAGTTATGATGTGTAGCTTGATCCTTTCAGGAGTTCGTATTCATATCGTACTTCTAGACATGAGATCTCTTTTTGCTAAGTTCAAGGCTATCTAATGTCACTTCGACTTGAGAAAGTGTGCTAAGAAACTTAGATTGGTCTTATATGTTACAAGAAGGTCATAGTTATCTTAAGTTATAAGTTATGATTATCGGTGAACCGTCAAGAACTATTTTGGTTGAGTTATGGGGTCTGGCGTGGTCGTTTTAGCTATCCGTGCTAATCTAGGACTTCTACACATGTGATCTCTTTTTAACAAGTTCAAGGCAATCTAATGTTGCTTCGACATGAGAAAGTGTGGTAAGCAACTTTTGTTGCTCTCATATGTTGGAACTAGGTGATTGTTCTCAAAAGCGAATTGTTATGATTATTAGAGAACCGTAACGAACTACTTTGGTCGAGTTATGATGTGTAGCTTGATCCTTTCAGCAGTCCGTATTCATATCGTACTTCTAGACATGAGATCTCTTTTTGCTAAGTTCAAGGCTATCTAATGTCACTTCGACTTGAGAAAGTGTGCTAAGAAACTTAGATTGGTCTTATATGTTACAAGAAGGTCATAGTTCTCTTAAGTTATAAGTTATGATTATCGGTGAACCGTCAAGAACTATTTTGGTTGAGTTATGAGGTATGGCGTGGTCGTTTGAGCTATCCATGCTAATCCTGGAGTTCTACACATGTGATCTCTTTTTGCTAACTTTAAGGCCCATGTAATATCGCTTTCACATGAGAAAGTGTGCTAAGGAACTTAGGTTGCTCTATTATGTTGCAACTATGTTATTGTTCTCTTAAGTTAGAAGTTATGGCTATCGTTTCATGAACTACTTTGGTTCAGTTATGAGGTCTAGCGTGGTCGTTTGAGTTATTCGTGCTTATCTAGGACTTCTACACATTTGATCTCTTTTTGCTAAATTCAAGGCCCATGTAATGTCGCTTTAACATGAGAAAGTGTGCTAAGCAACTTAGGTTGCTCTCATATGTTGCAACTTGGTGATTGTTCTCTGACACTAGAAGTTTTGATTATCAGTGAACCGTAACGAACTACTTTGGTCGAGTTATGATGTGTAGCTTGATCCTTTCAGCAGTCCGTATTCATATAGTACTTCTAGACATGAGATCTCTTTTTGCTAAGTTCAAGGCTATCTAATGTCACTTCGACTTGAGAAAGTGTGCTAAGAAACTTAGATTGGTCTCATATGTTACAAGAAGGTCATTGTTCTCTTAAGTTATAAGTTATCATTATCGGTGAACCGTCAAGAACTATTTTGGTTGAGTTATGAGGTGTGGCGTGTTCTTTTGAGCTATCCATGCTAATCTTGGAGTTCTACACATGTGATCTCTTTTTACTAACTTTAAGGCCCATGTAATGTCGCTTTCACATGAGAAAGTGTGCTAAGCAACTTAGGTTGCTCTCATATGTTGCAAATTGGTGATTGGTCTCTTACGCTAGAAGTTATGATTATCAGTGAACCGTCACGAACTAATTTGGTTGAGTTATGATGTCTAGCGTGGTCGTTTGAGCTATCCGTGCTAATCTAGGACTTCTACACATGTGATCTCTTTTTAACAAGTTCAAGGCAATCTAATGTTGCTTCGACATGAGAAAGTGTGCTAAGCAACTTTTGTTGCTCTCATATGTTGGAACTAGGTGATTGTTCTTAAAAGCTAATTGTTATGATTATTAGAGAACCGTAACGAACTACTTTGGTCGAGTTATGATGTGTAGCTTGATCCTTTCAGCAGTCCGTATTAATATAGTACTTAAAGACATGAGATCTCTTTTTGTTAAGTTCAAGGCTATCTAATGTCGCTTCGACTTGAGAAAGTGTGCTAAGAAACTTAGATTGGTGTCATATGTTACAAGAAGGTCACTGTTCTCTTAAGTTATAAGTTATGATTATCGGTGAACCGTCAAGAACTATTTTGGTTGAGTTATGAGGTCTGGCGTGGTCGTTTGAGCTATCCATGCTAATCTTGGAGTTCTACACATGTGATCTCTTTTTGCTAACTTTAAGGCCCATGTAATGTCGCTTTCACATGAGAAAGTGTGCTAAGCAACTTAGGTTGCTTTCATATGTTGCAAATTGGTGATTGTTCTCTTACACTAGAAGTTATGATTATCAGTGAACCGTCACGAACTAGTTTGGTTGAGTTATGATGTCTAGCGTGGTCGTTTGAGCTATCCGTGCTAATCTAGGACTTCTACACATGTGGTCTCTTTTTAACAAGTTCAAGGCAATCTAATGTTGCTTCAACATGAGAAAGTGTGCTAAGCAACTTTTGTTGCTCTCATATGTTGGAACTAGGTGATTGTTGTCAAAAGCTAATTGTTATGATTATTAGAGAACCGTAACGAACTACTTTGGTCGAGTTATGATGTGTAGCTTGATCCTTTCAGCAGTCCGTATTCATATAGTACTTCAAGACATGAGATCTCTTTTTGTTAAGTTCAAGGCTATCTAATTTCGCTTCGAAATGAGAAAGTGTGCTAAGAAACTTAGATTGGTGTCATATGTTACAAGAAGGTCACTGTTCTGTTAAGTTAGAAGTTATGATTATCGGTGAACCGTCAAGAACTACTTTGGTTGAGTTATGAGGTCTAGCGTGGTCATTTGAGCTATCCGTGCTAATCTAGGACTTCTACACATGTGATCTCTTTTTGCTAACTTCGAGGCCCATGTAATGTCGCTTTGACATGAGAAAGTGTGCTAAGGAACTTAGGTTGCTCTATTATGTTGCAACTATGTGATTGTTCTCTTAAGTTAGAAGTTATGGCTATCGTTTCATGAACTACTTTGGTTCAGTTATGAGGTCTAGGGTGGTCGTTTGAGTTATTCGTGCTTTTCTAGGACTTCTACACATTTGATCTCTTTTTGCTAAATTCAAGGCCCATGTAATGTCGCTTTAACATGAGAAAGTGTGCTAGGCAACTTAGGTTGCTCTCATATGTTGCAACTTGGTGATTGTTCTCTGACGCTAGAAGTTTTGATTATCAGTGAACCGTAACAAACTACTTTGGTCGAGTTATGATGTGTAGCTTGATCCTTTCAGCAGCCCGTATTCATATAGTACTTCTAGACATGAGATCTCTTTTTGCTAAGTTCAAGGCTATCTAATGTCACTTCGACTTGAGAAAGTGTGCTAATAAACTTAGATTTGTCTCATATGTTACAAGAAGGTCATTGTTCTCTTAAGTTATAAGTTATGATTATCGGTGAACCGTCAAGAACTATTTTGGTTGAGTTATGAGGTCTGGCGTGGTCGTTTGAGCTATCCGTGCTAATCTTGGAGTTCTACACATGTGATCTCTTTTTGCTAACTTTAAGGCCCATGGAATGTCGCTTTAACATGAGAAAGTGTGCTAAGCAACTTAGGTTGCTCTCATATGTTGCAACTTGGTGATTGTTCTCTGACGCTAGAAGTTTTGATTATCAGTGAACCTTAACGAACTACTTTGGTCGAGTTATGATGTGTAGCTTGATCCTTTCAGCAGTCCGTATTCATATAGTACTTTTAGGCATGAGATCTCTTTTTGCTAAGTTCAAGGCTATCTAATGTCACTTCGACTTGAGAATGTGTGCTAAGCAACTTAGGTTGCTCTCATATGTTACAAGAAGGTCATTGTTCTCTTAAGTTATAAGTTATGTTTATCGGTGAACCGTCAAGAACTATTTTGGTTGAGTTATGAGGTCTGGCGTGGTCGTTTTAGCTATCCGTGCTAATCTAGGACTTCTACACATGTGATCTCTTTTTAACAAGTTCAAGGCAATCTAATGTTGCTTCGACATGAGAAAGTGTGCTAAGCAACTTTTGTTGCTCTCATATGTTGGAACTAGGTGATTGTTCTCAAAAGCTAATTGTTATGATTATTAGAGAACCGTAACGAAATACTTTGGTCGAGTTATGATGTGTAGCTTGATCCTTTCAGCAGTCCGTATTCATATCGTACTTCTAGACATGAGATCTCTTTTTGCTAAGTTTAAGGGTATCTAATGTCACTTCGACTTGAGAAAATGTGCTAAGAAACTTAGATTGGTCTTATATGTTACAAGAAGGTCATAGTTCTCTTAAGTTATAAGTTATGATTATCGGTGTGTTAGATTTTAGACAAAGAGATAGAGAGTTTCGGAAGATTGAAGAGAAACTCATGAAAGAATTGAAGAACATAATCGAGTATATTATTCAACATAATTTTACAATGGGTTTGGAAGTCTATATATAGAGGTTACAAGCTTTTCGCAAAGGAAGAAGATGGAGGCTCTTCATTTGGCCGTTGGAGAGGAGGTGAGAGACTTTGCGCATCCCGAGGTGGTCCCAAGCTGCGCTTCCTCGTCCCGAGAGATAGTGACTGCTCCTTGGCCTCGGTCTCTACACAAATGGATAAGGTCACATGTTCCACTTATGTCTTCAACGGTCATGAGGTCTCCAACGGTCATATAGTCACACTCCAATTACATCCTAAGTCTTCGTTAGCCTCAAACGCCTTGAAAATCAAGTCGTGACCGAGCGTTGACTTTTATCGGAAATGCGTTGACTCGATCGTGGGTCGTCCGCGGTACGTGTTCCTTCGTACCGCGGTACATGGTCTCTCGGACATTCGGCTTTCCCGCGGTACGCAATCCTTCGTACCGCGGTACTTGAGTTTCTCGGACCTTCGGCTTACCCGCGGTACATGTTGATGCGTACCGCGGGACGTATCTGCCTCGACTCCTTTACTACACGCGGGACATAAAACCTCGACCCGATATCTGCCTGCGGTACGTACTGACATGTACCGCAGGACCTTAATTTCTCGACCCGATACGTGAACCTCGGTACGTACTGACTCGTACCGTGGTTCACGATTCCTCGATCTGATGGCACTGTCCGATCCGTCTTCTGCTCCGATCATTCTTCCGACCCAATTGACGGCTACTTCCAGCCCGACTATGAACTTGATCTGATAACATAAATCCTTGACCCGATTGATGATTTAATGGCCTTGATAGGTCTTGATCAATACTCCCCCTCAAGTTTAACCGTCTACATAGTAGATGTTGAACTTGGAAGACCCACGGCCATACCTCATTAAAAAAAACCTTAGAGAGAAAACCACTTTGGGACAAAACTCTCTTAAGGGAAAAAGAGTGTACGAGCCGTGAGAAAGGGGACCTTTGATCAAGGGCGAGTGAGATCCACGAGTCCAAGTTTTGGGTATATATGACCACATACCTTGTGACTCGCGGCTTTGGTGAAGATGTCCGCTAGTTGATCTTCACTCTTTGTAAAGCATGGTAGGATAACTCCTTGGAGGATCTTTTCCCGAACTTTGTGACAATCAATCTCAATGTGCTTTGTCCTTTCGTGAAACATAGAGTTGGATGCTACGTGAATGGCGGCTTGATTGTCACAATGCATGGTGATGGGATTTGCTTGCTCAATTCCAAGATCTTTTAGGAGCGCTTTCAACCATGTCAATTCATTTGTAAGATTCTTCATTGCTCTATACTCCGCCTCGGCACTTGAGCATGATACAACCTTTTGCTTCTTTGTTTTCCATGTGACCATATTTCCTCCAATGAAGGTGACATAGCCGGTGGTTGATTTTCTATCATTCCGATCCCCGGCCCAATCCGCATCACAATACCCTACTATCTCGGTGTTGTCATTCTTTCCCATCCAAATGCCTTGACCCGGGCTTCCCTTAAGGTAACACAAGATCCGATCCACCATACTCCAATGGTATTGTGTAGGATTTTGCATGTGTTGACTCACTTGGTTGACCGCAAAGCATAAATCCGGCCTAGTGATGGTCAAGTAGATTAACTTTCCAACGAGACGTCTATATTGAGTTGCATCTTGAAGCGGTTCTTCATTTTTCTCCCCCTTTCTCGAGACCTTGTAGCCATCTTCAAGAGGTGTTTTGGAAGGCTTACAACCTAATTTTCCTGTTTCACATAGAAGATCAAGAGTGTACTTTCTTTGGGACATAAAGAGGCCATCCATAGTGCGACACACTTCAATCCCTAGAAAGTACTTGAGTTCTCCAAGATCTTTAATATCAAAAACAGATTTAAGATAAGCTTTAGTAGAGATGATACCGTCCTTGTCATTGCCGGAAATGATCAAGTCATCCACATAGATGAGGACTAACACAATACCCTTGTTGCTATGAAGATGGAAGAGTGTATGGTCGGCCTCCGACCTTTTGAACCCACGATTTAGGAGAGTGGTGCTCAGCTTGTGATACCAAGCTCGTGGAGATTGCTTGAGACCATAAATTGCTTTCCGTAATCTCAACACTTTTCCCGATGCAACCTTGTGTTCAAGTCCCGGTGGTGGATACATATATACTTCTTCCTCTAATTCCCCTTGAAGGAAGGCATTCTTCACATCCATTTGCCAAAGTTCCCATGCAAGATTAGTGGCAAGAGATAACACAACGCGAACAGTATGTAGTTTAGCAACGGGTGCAAACGTCTCTACATAATCCTCGCCATATGTTTGTGTGAATCCTCTTGCAACTAATCGAGCCTTGTGCCTTTCTATCTCCCCGGTGCTTTTGAACTTAATTGTGAAGACCCATCTTGAACTTACAGCCTTCTTTCCTGGTGGTAGAATGGTTTCCTCCCATGTATCATTTTTCTCCATAGCACTAGCTTCGGCATTTATGGCCTCACACCATTCCTTGGTGTTCTTGGCTTCTTCATAGGATTTTGGTATGTGGTGCATCTCGATTTTACCAATGTAAGCCTTATGATCCGGAGGCAAGAGGGCAAGAGAACATTGTGCTTGGATTGGATGAGCCACCGCTTCATTGTTATAATAAACTCGTGTGTTTATCCAATTTCCGGGGTCCTTTCTTATCCTTGTGCTTCTTCTTAAGGGCATTTGTTGGGGGTGTTGAGTACTGGAATCCTCATCCACATGACCATTTCTGGTACTCAAATCCTCTGGTCTTTCACCATAGTGGTCGGAGACATCCTCTTCCGATGGATTCATTCCATCTTCGGAAATATTCTCTCCCTCTTCTTGTGAAGAGGTTGTTTGTTGAACTCCTTGTGGAGAGGCTACACCATTAGGTGTTTCTTCCTCTCTATTTCCACTAGGACTTGGTGCCACCTCATTTTCCCGAATGGAGTTTCCCAAATGACTAAGAAGGTGCCGGAGGCTTGCCGCCCTATCCGAGGTAGAATTAGCCAAATCCTTCAAACTTTCCTAATCAATCTTCTCAAAGTAGCTTTGATCCTCCAAGAATTTGACATCCCTTGATACATATGTCCTATTGTTGGTCGGATCAAAGCACTTGTACCCTTTTTGTGTTGTAGAATACCCGAGAAACATGCACTTGGTGCTCTTGGAATCCAATTTGCTTCTTTGTTCCCCTGGAATCAACACAAAACAAACACATCCAAATACTCTAAGGTGATCAATGAATGGTTTGTTACCATTTAGTACCTCAAAAGGCGATGCATCCTTTAAGACCTTTGTTGGAATCCGATTAATGAGATAGCATGCAGCCATAACAGCATCTCCCCAATACTTCTTAGGCACTTTCATGTAGAACATCATGGATCTTGCCACTTCCATTAAGTGCCTATTCTTTCTTTCGGCCACTCCATTTTGTTGAGGAGTGTAAGGACAACTCGTTTGATGGATTATGCCATGTTTGCTTAGATGTTCTCGAAATTTAGTGCTTGTATATTCTCCACCATTGTCCGATCTAAGTACCTTTATATTAGCATTGAATTGATTAGTTACATAATTTTGAAAATTTGAGAATGCATCAAATACACGATCTTTAGATGGAATAAGTGTAAGCCAAGTATATTTGGATTTTTCATCTATAAATGTCACAAAATACTTGAGGTTATCCCTAGATGTGCAAGGTGATGTCCAAACATCGGAATGAACTAAGTCAAAACAATTTTCATAAATGGTACTAGAATTCGGAAAAATTGATTTGCAATGTTTTCCCATAATACAAGCCTCACAATTCAAATTATCAAAGGAAACATTAGGCAACATTAATCCTAAAGCACGAGCATGAGGATGTCCTAATCTAGCATGCCAAACGGCATTTAAACACTTAACAACATTAGAGCTAAATAAAGATAAAATAGGTGCATTTGAGATTGAATCCTCAAGCACATAGAGATCGCCTTGTGTTTCTCCTTTTCCGATGAGCTTGCCACTTTTAATATCCTGAAACCAAACTTCATTAGGCCCAAATATTGCATGACAATTTAAATCGGAAGTAATTTTCTTAACGGATAATAAATTGGAGTTAATGTTTGGCATATAGAAAGCTTTAGTACTTTTATCAAATATTTTAAGATTTCCTAAGCCTTGTATTGCTACTTTCTCACCATTAGCCACTACTACATTGCCTAAAGTAGGATTAATATCTTCAAGAAGGCTCGGGTTGCTAATCATGTGATGAGAAGCCCCCGAGTCTACTACTAGACTCCTACTTGGTTTATGAGTAAAGAAAGTGGTACCGGAATTGGTGAGTGAGGCAATAGCTTTCATAAGAGCTTCCAAGTCGGATTTTTTCACCACATCATTGGCCGAGGTTGCCATAGCACTTCCTTCTTGACCCTTTTTGGGTAAGCCTTCCTCTTGACCGGATGAGCTAGCTTGAGTCGGCTCATCTTCTGTCCCTTGAGAAAGGTTTGCCTTGGAGTCCTTTTGAAACTTACTTGGCTTGAGATGTGGATGTAAAATCCAGCACTTGTCTTTAGTATGACCGGTGCGTTTGCAATGGTCACACGTGATGTTCCTTCTTTTATCATCACGTTTGTACATCACCCGATTAGCTGTTGGAAGCTCCTTCCTTCCTCCGAACAAACCACTTGACCCTTGTTCTTTGTGCAACCGAGAACAAATTTCTTCAAGACTTGGCAGCTTCTTGTCTCTTAGAATGTGTTTGATAAGGTCATTGAACTCCGGACTTAGTGTTAGTAGGAGACTGAAGACCTTATCTTGCTCCCTTCGTTCTTGAAGAATTTCCGGATCCACGGTGCTTGGTCTAAGCGCTTCATATTCGGCCCAAAGTGATCTCCATGCACCAAAAAATGTTTTGAAAAGTTTGAATCTTCTTGTCGGAGCTCATTTAGCTCTTTTTGAACTTCAAAGACTCGGGTAATATTAGTGATGTCACCGAATACCTTTTTGAGAGTATCCCACAATTCTTTTGCACTTTCACAATATGAGTATGCTTCAAGAATTGAGGTTTCGAGTGAGTTTTGGATGATAGCTTTGACAACTTGGTCTTCTTGGTACCATTTGTCTTCTTCATCAAGTTTCTCATCATCATCTTGGACTGCCTCCTCGTCTTCCGATGATGATAATATTTTTGTCGGAGGTTTTGTTCTCACAATGTGCCTCCAATAGCCTCTACCACAAATTGTGGTTTTGGCTGTACGAGCCCACACCAAATAGTTGTTCCCTTTAAGAACAATCGGAATAATCAAGGCCTTATTGTGTTCCATGATTTTCCAGCTATTATCCACCGGATAAAAGAGAGTCTCTTAAGAAAAAGTTTGAAGATGTTGAAGAAATAGAATGGAGAATCGAAAAGAAAGAGGAGAATAAGGAGTTTATAAAGAGAATGAGCGGAAGTCTTTAAGGAATCATGAGCATGGCTCTGATACCATGTTAGATTTTAGACAAAGAGATAGAGAGTTTCGGAAGATTGAAGAGAGACTCATGAAAGAATTGAAGAACATAATCGAGTATATTATTCAACATAATTTTACAATGGGTTTGGAAGTCTATATATAGAGGTTACAAGCTTTTCGCAAAGGAAGAAGATGGAGGCTCTTCATTTGACCGTTGGAGAGGAGGTGAGAGACTTTGTGCATCCCGAGGTGGTCCCAAGCTGCGCTTCCTCGTCCCGAGAGATAGTGACTGCTCCTTGGCCTCGGTCTCTACACAAATGGATAAGGTCACATGTTCCACTTATGTCTTCAACGGTCATGAGGTCTCCAACGGTCATATAGTCACACTCCAATTACATCCTAAGTCTTCGTTAGCCTCAAACGCCTTGAAAATCAAGTCGTGACCGAGCGTTGACTTTTATCGGAAATGCGTTGACTCGATCGTGGGTCGTCCGCGGTAAGTGTTCCTTCGTACCGCGGTACATGGTCTCTCGGACATTCGGCTTTCCCGCGGTACGCAATCCTTCATACCGCGGTACTTGAGTTTCTCGGACCTTCGGCTTACCCGCGGTACATGTTGATGCGTACCGCGGGACGTATCTGCCTCGACTCCTTTACTACACGCGGGACATAAAACCTCGACCCGATATCTGCCTGCGGTACGTACTGACATGTACCGCAGGACCTTAATTTCTCGACCCGATACGTGAACCTCGGTACGTACTGACTCGTACCGTGGTTCACGATTCCTCGATCTGATGGCACTGTCCGATCCGTCTTCTGCTCCGATCATTCTTCCGACCCGATTGACGGCTACTTCCAGCCCGACTATGAACTTGATCCGATAACATAAATCCTTGACCCGATTGATGATTTAATGGCCTTGATAGGTCTTGATCAATACGGTGAACCGTCAAGAACTATTTTGGTTGAGTTATGAGGTCTGGCGTGGTCGTTTGAGCTATCCATGCTAATCTTGGAGTTCTACACATGTGATCTCTTTTTGCTAACTTTAAGGCCCATGTAATGTCGCTTCGACTTGAGAAAGTGTGCTAAGAAACTTAGATTGGTGTCATATGTTACAAGAAGGTCATTGTTCTGTTAAGTTAGAAGTTATGATTATCGGTGAACCGTCAAGAACTACTTTGGTTGAGTTATGAGGTCTAGTGTGGTCGTTTAAGCTATCCGTGCTAATCTAGGACTTCTACACATGTGATCTCTTTTTGCTAACTTTAAGGCCCATGTAATGTCGCTTTCACATGAGAAAGTGTGCTAAGCAACTTAGATTGCTCTCATATGTTGCAAATTGGTGATTGTTCTCTTACGCTAGAAGTTATGATTATCAGTGAACCGTCACGAACTAGTTTGGTCGAGTTATGAGGTCTAGCTTGGTCGTTTGAGCTATTCGTTCTCATCTAGGACTTCTACACATGTGATATCTTTTTTCAAAGTTCAAGGCAAGGTAATGTCGCTTTGACATGACAAAGTGTGCTAACCAACTTTTGTTGCTCTCATATGTTGGAACTAGGTGATTGTTCTCAAAAGCTAAAAGTTATGATTATCAGAGAACTGTAACGAACTACTTTGGTCGAGTTATGATGTGTAGCTTGATCCTTTCAGCAGTCCGTATTCATATAGTACTTCAAGACATGAGATCTCTTTTTGTTAAGTTCAAGGCTATCTAATGTCGCTTCGACTTGAGAAAGTGTGCTAAGAAACTTAGATTGGTGTCATATGTTACAAGAAGGTCACTGTTCTCTTAAGTTATAAGTTATGATTATCGGTGAACCGTCAAGAACTATTTTGGTTGAGTTATGAGGTCTGGCGTGGTCGTTTGAGCTATCCATGCTAATCTTGGAGTTCTACACATGTGATCTCTTTTTGCTAACTTTAAGGCCCATGTAATGTCGCTTTCACATGAGAAAGTGTGCTAAGCAACTTAGGTTGCTCTCATATGTTGCAAATTGGTGATTGTTCTCTTACGTTAGAAGTTATGATTATCAGTGAACCGTCACGAACTAGTTTGGTTGAGTTATGATGTCTAGCGTGGTCGTTTGAGCTATCCGTGCTAATCTAGGACTTCTACACATGTGATCTCTTTTTAACAAGTTCAAGGCAATCTAATGTTGCTTCGACATGAGTAAGTGTGCTAAGCAACTTTTGTTGCTCTCATATGTTGGAACTAGGTGATTGTTCTTAAAAGCTAATTGTTATGATTATTAGAGAACCGTAACGAACTACTTTGGTCGAGTTATGATGTGTAGCTTGATCCTTTCAGCAGTCCGTATTAATATAGTACTTAAAGACATGAGATCTCTTTTTGTTAAGTTCAAGGCTATCTAATGTCGCTTCGACTTGAGAAAGTGTGCTAAGAAACTTAGATTGGTGTCATATGTTACAAGAAGGTCACTGTTCTCTTAAGTTATAAGTTATGATTATCGGTGAACCGTCAAGAACTATTTTAGTTGAGTTATGAGGTCTGGCGTGGTCATTTGAGCTATCCATGCTAATCTTGGAGTTCTACACATGTGATCTCTTTTTGCTAACTTTAAGGCCCATGTAATGTCGCTTTCACATGAGAAAGTGTGCTAAGCAACTTAGGTTGCTTTCATATGTTGCAAATTGGTGATTGTTCTCTTACACTAGAAGTTATGATTATCAGTGAACCGTCACGAACTAGTTTGGTTGAGTTATGATGTCTAGCGTGGTCGTTTGAGCTATCCGTGCTAATCTAGGACTTCTACACATGTGATCTCTTTTTGCTAACTTCGAGGCCCATGTAATGTCGCTTTGACATGAGAAAGTGTGCTAAGGAACTTAGGTTGCTCTATTATGTTGCAACTATGTGATTGTTCTCTTAAGTTAGAAGTTATGGCTATCGTTTCATGAACTACTTTGGTTCAGTTATGAGGTCTAGGGTGGTCGTTTGAGTTATTCGTGCTTTTCTAGGACTTCTACACATTTGATCTCTTTTTGCTAAATTCAAGGCCCATGTAATGTCGCTTTAACATGAGAAAGTGTGCTAGGCAACTTAGGTTGCTCTCATATGTTGCAACTTGGTGATTGTTCTCTGACGCTAGAAGTTTTGATTATCAGTGAACCGTAACAAACTACTTTGGTCGAGTTATGATGTGTAGCTTGATCCTTTCAGCAGCCCGTATTCATATAGTACTTCTAGACATGAGATCTCTTTTTGCTAAGTTCAAGGCTATCTAATGTCACTTCGACTTGAGAAAGTGTGCTAATAAACTTAGATTTGTCTCATATGTTACAAGAAGGTCATTGTTCTCTTAAGTTATAAGTTATGATTATCGGTGAACCGTCAAGAACTATTTTGGTTGAGTTATGAGGTCTGGCGTGGTCATTTGAGCTATCCGTGCTAATCTTGGAGTTCTACACATGTGATCTCTTTTTGCTAACTTTAAGGCCCATGGAATGTCGCTTTAACATGAGAAAGTGTGCTAAGCAACTTAGGTTGCTCTCATATGTTGCAACTTGGTGATTGTTCTCTGACGCTAGAAGTTTTGATTATCAGTGAACCTTAACGAACTACTTTGGTCGAGTTATGATGTGTAGCTTGATCCTTTCAGCAGTCCGTATTCATATAGTACTTCTAGGCATGAGATCTCTTTTTGCTAAGTTCAAGGCTATCTAATGTCACTTCGACTTGAGAATGTGTGCTTAGCAACTTAGGTTGCTCTCATATGTTACAAGAAGGTCATTGTTCTCTTAAGTTATAAGTTATGTTTATCGGTGAACCGTCAAGAACTATTTTGGTTGAGTTATGAGGTCTGGCGTGGTCGTTTTAGCTATCCGTGCTAATCTAGGACTTCTACACATGTGATCTCTTTTTAACAAGTTCAAGGCAATCTAATGTTGCTTCGACATGAGAAAGTGTGCTAAGCAACTTTTGTTGCTCTCATATGTTGGAACTAGGTGATTGTTCTCAAAAGCTAATTGTTATGATTATTAGAGAACCGTAACGAAATACTTTGGTCGAGTTATGATGTGTAGCTTGATCCTTTCAGCAGTCCGTATTCATATCGTACTTCTAGACATGAGATCTCTTTTTGCTAAGTTTAAGGGTATCTAATGTCACTTCGACTTGAGAAAATGTGCTAAGAAACTTAGATTGGTCTTATATGTTACAAGAAGGTCATAGTTCTCTTAAGTTATAAGTTATGATTATCGGTGTGTTAGATTTTAGACAAAGAGATAGAGAGTTTCGGAAGATTGAAGAGAGACTCATGAAAGAATTGAAGAACATAATCGAGTATATTATTCAACATAATTTTACAATGGGTTTGGAAGTCTATATATAGAGGTTACAAGCTTTTCGCAAAGGAAGAAGATGGAGGCTCTTCATTTGACCGTTGGAGAGGAGGTGAGAGACTTTGTGCATCCCGAGGTGGTCCCAAGCTGCGCTTCCTCGTCCCGAGAGATAGTGACTGCTCCTTGGCCTCGGTCTCTACACAAATGGATAAGGTCACATGTTCCACTTATGTCTTCAACGGTCATGAGGTCTCCAACGGTCATATAGTCACACTCCAATTACATCCTATGTCTTCGTTAGCCTCAAACGCCTTGAAAATCAAGTCGTGACCGAGCGTTGACTTTTATCGGAAATGCGTTGACTCGATCGTGGGTCGTCCGCGGTACGTGTTCCTTCGTACCGCGGTACATGGTCTCTCGGACATTCGGCTTTCCCGCGGTACGCAATCCTTCGTACCGCGGTACTTGAGTTTCTCGGACCTTCGGCTTACCCGCGGTACATGTTGATGCGTACCGCGGGACGTATCTGCCTCGACTCCTTTACTACACGCGGGACATAAAACCTCGACCCGATATCTGCCTGCGGTACGTACTGACATGTACCGCAGGACCTTAATTTCTCGACCCGATACGTGAACCTCGGTACGTACTGACTCGTACCGTGGTTCACGATTCCTCGATCTGATGGCACTGTCCGATCCGTCTTCTGCTCCGATCATTCTTCCGACCCGATTGACGGCTACTTCCAGCCCGACTATGAACTTGATCCGATAACATAAATCCTTGACCCGATTGATGATTTAATGGCCTTGATAGGTCTTGATCAATACTCCCCCTCAAGTTTAACCGTCTACATAGTAGATGTTGAACTTGGAAGACCCACGGCCATACCTCATTAAAAAAAACCTTAGAGAGAAAACCACTTTGGGACAAAACTCTCTTAAGGGAAAAAGAGTGTACGAGCCGTGAGAAAGGGGACCTTTGATCAAGGGCGAGTGAGATCCACGAGTCCAAGTTTTGGGTATATATGACCACATACCTTGTGACTCGCGGCTTTGGTGAAGATGTCCGCTAGTTGATCTTCACTCTTTGTAAAGCATGGTAGGATAACTCCTTGGAGGATCTTTTCCCGAACTTTGTGACAATCAATCTCAATGTGCTTTGTCCTTTCGTGAAACATAGAGTTGGATGCTACGTGAATGGCGGCTTGATTGTCACAATGCATGGTGATGGGATTTGCTTGCTCAATTCCAAGATCTTTTAGGAGCGCTTTCAACCATGTCAATTCATTTGTAAGATTCTTCATTGCTCTATACTCCGCCTCGGCACTTGAGCATGATACAACCTTTTGCTTCTTTGTTTTCCATGTGACCATATTTCCTCCAATGAAGGTGACATAGCCGGTGGTTGATTTTCTATCATTCCGATCCCCGGCCCAATCCGCATCACAATACCCTACTATCTCGGTGTTGTCATTCTTTCCCATCCAAATGCCTTGACCCGGGCTTCCCTTAAGGTAACACAAGATCCGATCCACCATACTCCAATGGTATTGTGTAGGATTTTGCATGTGTTGACTCACTTGGTTGACCGCAAAGCATAAATCCGGCCTAGTGATGGTCAAGTAGATTAACTTTCCAACGAGACGTCTATATTGAGTTGCATCTTGAAGCGGTTCTTCATTTTTCTCCCCCTTTCTCGAGACCTTGTAGCCATCTTCAAGAGGTGTTTTGGAAGGCTTACAACCTAATTTTCCTGTTTCACATAGAAGATCAAGAGTGTACTTTCTTTGGGACATAAAAAGGCCATCCATAGTGCGACACACTTCAATCCCTAGAAAGTACTTGAGTTCTCCAAGATCTTTAATATCAAAAACAGATTTAAGATAAGCTTTAGTAGAGATGATACCGTCCTTGTCATTGCCGGAAATGATCAAGTCATCCACATAGATGAGGACTAACACAATACCCTTGTTGCTATGAAGATGGAAGAGTGTATGGTCGGCCTCCGACCTTTTGAACCCACGATTTAGGAGAGTGGTGCTCAGCTTGTGATACCAAGCTCGTGGAGATTGCTTGAGACCATAAATTGCTTTCCGTAATCTCAACACTTTTCCCGATGCAACCTTGTGTTCAAGTCCCGGTGGTGGATACATATATACTTCTTCCTCTAATTCCCCTTGAAGGAAGGCATTCTTCACATCCATTTGCCAAAGTTCCCATGCAAGATTAGTGGCAAGAGATAACACAACGCGAACAGTATGTAGTTTAGCAACGGGTGCAAACGTCTCTACATAATCCTCGCCATATGTTTGTGTGAATCCTCTTGCAACTAATCGAGCCTTGTGCCTTTCTATCTCCCCGGTGCTTTTGAACTTAATTGTGAAGACCCATCTTGAACTTACAGCCTTCTTTCCTGGTGGTAGAATGGTTTCCTCCCATGTATCATTTTTCTCCATAGCACTAGCTTCGGCATTTATGGCCTCACACCATTCCTTGGTGTTCTTGGCTTCTTCATAGGATTTTGGTATGTGGTGCATCTCGATTTTACCAATGTAAGCCTTATGATCCGGAGGCAAGAGGGCAAGAGAACATTGTGCTTGGATTGGATGAGCCACCGCTTCATTGTTATAATAAACTCGTGTGTTTATCCAATTTCCGGGGTCCTTTCTTATCCTTGTGCTTCTTCTTAAGGGCATTTGTTGGGGGTGTTGAGTACTGGAATCCTCATCCACATGACCATTTCTGGTACTCAAATCCTCTGGTCTTTCACCATAGTGGTCGGAGACATCCTCTTCCGATGGATTCATTCCATCTTCGGAAATATTCTCTCCCTCTTCTTGTGAAGAGGTTGTTTGTTGAACTCCTTGTGGAGAGGCTACACCATTAGGTGTTTCTTCCTCTCTATTTCCACTAGGACTTGGTGCCACCTCATTTTCCCGAATGGAGTTTCCCAAATGACTAAGAAGGTGCCGGAGGCTTGCCGCCCTATCCGAGGTAGAATTAGCCAAATCCTTCAAACTTTCCTAATCAATCTTCTCAAAGTAGCTTTGATCCTCCAAGAATTTGACATCCCTTGATACATATGTCCTATTGTTGGTCGGATCAAAGCACTTGTACCCTTTTTGTGTTGTAGAATACCCGAGAAACATGCACTTGGTGCTCTTGGAATCCAATTTGCTTCTTTGTTCCCCTGGAATCAACACAAAACAAACACATCCAAATACTCTAAGGTGATCAATGAATGGTTTGTTACCATTTAGTACCTCAAAAGGCGATGCATCCTTTAAGACCTTTGTTGGAATCCGATTAATGAGATAGCATGCAGCCATAACAGCATCTCCCCAATACTTCTTAGGCACTTTCATGTAGAACATCATGGATCTTGCCACTTCCATTAAGTGCCTATTCTTTCTTTCGGCCACTCCATTTTGTTGAGGAGTGTAAGGACAACTCGTTTGATGGATTATGCCATGTTTGCTTAGATGTTCTCGAAATTTAGTGCTTGTATATTCTCCACCATTGTCCGATCTAAGTACCTTTATATTAGCATTGAATTGATTAGTTACATAATTTTGAAAATTTGAGAATGCATCAAATACACGATCTTTAGATGGAATAAGTGTAAGCCAAGTATATTTGGATTTTTCATCTATAAATGTCACAAAATACTTGAGGTTATCCCTAGATGTGCAAGGTGATGTCCAAACATCGGAATGAACTAAGTCAAAACAATTTTCATAAATGGTACTAGAATTCGGAAAAATTGATTTGCAATGTTTTCCCATAATACAAGCCTCACAATTCAAATTATCAAAGGAAACATTAGGCAACATTAATCCTAAAGCACGAGCATGAGGATGTCCTAATCTAGCATGCCAAACGGCATTTAAACACTTAACAACATTAGAGCTAAATAAAGATAAAATAGGTGCATTTGAGATTGAATCCTCAAGCACATAGAGATCGCCTTGTGTTTCTCCTTTTCCGATGAGCTTGCCACTTTTAATATCCTGAAACCAAACTTCATTAGGCCCAAATATTGCATGACAATTTAAATCGGAAGTAATTTTCTTAACGGATAATAAATTGGAGTTAATGTTTGGCATATAGAAAGCTTTAGTACTTTTATCAAATATTTTAAGATTTCCTAAGCCTTGTATTGCTACTTTCTCACCATTAGCCACTACTACATTGCCTAAAGTAGGATTAATATCTTCAAGAAGGCTCGGGTTGCTAATCATGTGATGAGAAGCCCCCGAGTCTACTACTAGACTCCTACTTGGTTTATGAGTAAAGAAAGTGGTACCGGAATTGGTGAGTGAGGCAATAGCTTTCATAAGAGCTTCCAAGTCGGATTTTTTCACCACATCATTGGCCGAGGTTGCCATAGCACTTCCTTCTTGACCCTTTTTGGGTAAGCCTTCCTCTTGACCGGATGAGCTAGCTTGAGTCGGCTCATCTTCTGTCCCTTGAGAAAGGTTTGCCTTGGAGTCCTTTTGAAACTTACTTGGCTTGAGATGTGGATGTAAAATCCAGCACTTGTCTTTAGTATGACCGGTGCGTTTGCAATGGTCACACGTGATGTTCCTTCTTTTATCATCACGTTTGTACATCACCCGATTAGCTGTTGGAAGCTCCTTCCTTCCTCCGAACAAACCACTTGACCCTTGTTCTTTGTGCAACCGAGAACAAATTTCTTCAAGACTTGGCAGCTTCTTGTCTCTTAGAATGTGTTTGATAAGGTCATTGAACTCCGGACTTAGTGTTAGTAGGAGACTGAAGACCTTATCTTGCTCCCTTCGTTCTTGAAGAATTTCCGGATCCACGGTGCTTGGTCTAAGCGCTTCATATTCGGCCCAAAGTGATCTCCATGCACCAAAATGTTTTGAAAAGTTTGAATCTTCTTGTCGGAGCTCATTTAGCTCTTTTTGAACTTCAAAGACTCGGGTAATATTAGTGATGTCACCGAATACCTTTTTGAGAGTATCCCACAATTCTTTTGCACTTTCACAATATGAGTATGCTTCAAGAATTGAGGTTTCGAGTGAGTTTTGGATGATAGCTTTGACAACTTGGTCTTCTTGGTACCATTTGTCTTCTTCATCAAGTTTCTCATCATCATCTTGGACTGCCTCCTCGTCTTCCGATGATGATAATATTTTTGTCGGAGGTTTTGTTCTCACAATGTGCCTCCAATAGCCTCTACCACAAATTGTGGTTTTGGCTGTACGAGCCCACACCAAATAGTTGTTCCCTTTAAGAACAATCGGAATAATCAAGGCCTTATTGTGTTCCATGATTTTCCAGCTATTATCCACCGGATAAAAGAGAGTCTCTTAAGAAAAAGTTTGAAGATGTTGAAGAAATAGAATGGAGAATCGAAAAGAAAGAGGAGAATAAGGAGTTTATAAAGAGAATGAGCGGAAGTCTTTAAGGAATCATGAGCATGGCTCTGATACCATGTTAGATTTTAGACAAAGAGATAGAGAGTTTCGGAAGATTGAAGAGAGACTCATGAAAGAATTGAAGAACATAATCGAGTATATTATTCAACATAATTTTACAATGGGTTTGGAAGTCTATATATAGAGGTTACAAGCTTTTCGCAAAGGAAGAAGATGGAGGCTCTTCATTTGACCGTTGGAGAGGAGGTGAGAGACTTTGTGCATCCCGAGGTGGTCCCAAGCTGCGCTTCCTCGTCCCGAGAGATAGTGACTGCTCCTTGGCCTCGGTCTCTACACAAATGGATAAGGTCACATGTTCCACTTATGTCTTCAACGGTCATGAGGTCTCCAACGGTCATATAGTCACACTCCAATTACATCCTAAGTCTTCGTTAGCCTCAAACGCCTTGAAAATCAAGTCGTGACCGAGCGTTGACTTTTATCGGAAATGCGTTGACTCGATCGTGGGTCGTCCGCGGTACGTGTTCCTTCGTACCGCGGTACATGGTCTCTCGGACATTCGGCTTTCCCGCGGTACGCAATCCTTCGTACCGCGGTACTTGAGTTTCTCGGACCTTCGGCTTACCCGCGGTACATGTTGATGCGTACCGCGGGACGTATCTGCCTCGACTCCTTTACTACACGCGGGACATAAAACCTCGACCCGATATCTGCCTGCGGTACGTACTGACATGTACCGCAGGACCTTAATTTCTCGACCCGATACGTGAACCTCGGTACGTACTGACTCGTACCGTGGTTCACGATTCCTCGATCTGATGGCACTGTCCGATCCGTCTTCTGCTCCGATCATTCTTCCGACCCGATTGACGGCTACTTCCAGCCCGACTATGAACTTGATCCGATAACATAAATCCTTGACCCGATTGATGATTTAATGGCCTTGATAGGTCTTGATCAATACGGTGAACCGTCAAGAACTATTTTGGTTGAGTTATGAGGTCTGGCGTGGTCGTTTGAGCTATCCATGCTAATCTTGGAGTTCTACACATGTGATCTCTTTTTGCTAACTTTAAGGCCCATGTAATGTCGCTTCGACTTGAGAAAGTGTGCTAAGAAACTTAGATTGGTGTCATATGTTACAAGAAGGTCATTGTTCTGTTAAGTTAGAAGTTATGATTATCGGTGAACCGTCAAGAACTACTTTGGTTGAGTTATGAGGTCTAGTGTGGTCGTTTAAGCCTTCCGTGCTAATCTAGGACTTCTACACATGTGATCTCTTTTTGCTAACTTTAAGGCCCATGTAATGTCGCTTTCACATGAGAAAGTGTGCTAAGCAACTTAGATTGCTCTCATATGTTGCAAATTGGTGATTGTTCTCTTACGCTAGAAGTTATGATTATCAGTGAACCGTCACGAACTAGTTTGGTCGAGTTATGAGGTCTAGCTTGGTCGTTTGAGCTATTCGTTCTCATCTAGGACTTCTACACATGTGATATCTTTTTTCAAAGTTCAAGGCAAGGTAATGTCGCTTTGACATGACAAAGTGTGCTAACCAACTTTTGTTGCTCTCATATGTTGGAACTAGGTGATTGTTCTCAAAAGCTAAAAGTTATGATTATCAGAGAACTGTAACGAACTACTTTGGTCGAGTTATGATGTGTAGCTTGATCCTTTCAGCAGTCCGTATTCATATAGTACTTCAAGACATGAGATCTCTTTTTGTTAAGTTCAAGGCTATCTAATGTCGCTTCGACTTGAGAAAGTGTGCTAAGAAACTTAGATTGGTGTCATATGTTACAAGAAGGTCACTGTTCTCTTAAGTTATAAGTTATGATTATCGGTGAACCGTCAAGAACTATTTTGGTTGAGTTATGAGGTCTGGCGTGGTCGTTTGAGCTATCCATGCTAATCTTGGAGTTCTACACATGTGATCTCTTTTTGCTAACTTTAAGGCCCATGTAATGTCGCTTTCACATGAGAAAGTGTGCTAAGCAACTTAGGTTGCTCTCATATGTTGCAAATTGGTGATTGTTCTCTTACGTTAGAAGTTATGATTATCAGTGAACCGTCACGAACTAGTTTGGTTGAGTTATGATGTCTAGCGTGGTCGTTTGAGCTATCCGTGCTAATCTAGGACTTCTACACATGTGATCTCTTTTTAACAAGTTCAAGGCAATCTAATGTTGCTTCGACATGAGAAAGTGTGCTAAGCAACTTTTGTTGCTCTCATATGTTGGAACTAGGTGATTGTTCTCAAAAGCTAATTGTTATGATTATTAGAGAACCGTAACGAACTACTTTGGTCGAGTTATGATGTGTAGCTTGATCCTTTCAGCAGTCCGTATTCATATAGTACTTCAAGACATGATATCTCTTTTTGTTAAGTTCAAGGCTATCTAATGTCGCTTCGACTTGAGAAAGTGTGCTAAGAAACTTAGATTGGTGTCATATGTTACAAGAAGGTCACTGTTCTGTTAAGTTAGAAGTTATGATTATCGGTGAACCGTCAAGAACTACATTGGTTGAGTTATGAGGTCTAGCGTGGTCGTTTGAGCTATCCGTGCTAATCTAGGACTTCTACACATGTGATCTCTTTTTGCTAACTTCAAGGCCCATGTAATGTCGCTTTGACATGAGAAAGTGTGCTAAGGAACTTAGGTTGCTCTATTATGTTGCAACTATGTGATTGTTCTCTTAAGTTAGAAGTTATGGCTATCGTGTCATGAACTATTTTGGTTGAGTTATGAGGTCTGGCGTGGTCGTTTGAGCTATCCGTGCTAATCTTGGAGTTCTACACATGTGATCTCTTTTTGCTAACTTTAAGGCCCATGTAATGTCGCTTTAACATGAGAAAGTGTGCTCAGCAACTTAGGTTGCTCTCATATGTTGCAACTTGGTGATTGTTCTCTGACGCTAGAAGTTTTGATTATCAGTGAACCGTAACGAACTACTTTGGTCGAGTTATGATGTGTAGCTTGATCCTTTCAGCAGTCCGTATTCATATAGTACTTCTAGACATGAGATCTCTTTTTGCTAAGTTCAAGGCTATCTAATGTCACTTCGACTTGAGAAAGTGTGCTAAGAAACTTAGATTGGTCTCATATGTTACAAGAACGTCATTGTTCTCTTAAGTTATAAGTTATGATTATCGGTTAACCGTCAAGAACTATTTTGGTTGAGTTATGAGGTCTGGCGTGGTCGTTTTAGCTATCCGTGCTAATCTAGGACTTCTACACATGTGACCTCTTTTTAACAAGTTCAAGGCAATCTAATGTTGCTTCGACATGAGAAAGTGTGCTAAGCAACTTTTGTTGCTCTCATATGTTGGAACTAGGTGATTGTTCTCAAAAGCGAATTGTTATGATTATTAGAGAACCGTAACGAACTACTTTGGTCGAGTTATGATGTGTAGCTTGATCCTTTCAGCAGTCCGTATTCATATCGTACTTCTAGACATGAGATCTCTTTTTGCTAAGTTCAAGGCTATCTAATGTCACTTCGACTTGAGAAAGTGTGCTAAGAAACTTAGATTGGTCTTATATGTTACAAGAAGGTCATAGTTCTCTTAAGTTATAAGTTATGATTATCGGTGAACCGTCAAGAACTATTTTGGTTGAGTTATGAGGTCTGGCGTGGTCGTTTGAGCTATCCATGCTAATCTTGGAGTTCTACACATGTGATCTCTTTTTGCTAACTTTAAGGCCCATGTAATGTCGCTTTCACATGAGAAAGTGTGCTAAGGAACTTAGGTTGCTCTATTATGTTGCAACTATGTGATTGTTCTCTTAAGTTAGAAGTTATGGCTATCGTGTCATGAACTATTTTGGTTGAGTTATGAGGTCTGGCGTGGTCGTTTGAGCTATCCGTGCTAATCTTGGAGTTCTACACATGTGATCTCTTTTTGGTAACTTTAAGGCCCATGTAATGTCGCTTTAACATGAGAAAGTGTGCTAAGCAACTTAGGTTGCTCTCATATGTTGCAACTTGGTGATTGTTCTCTGACGCTAGAAGTTTTGATTATCAGTGAACCGTAACGAACTACTTTGGTCGAGTTATGATGTGTAGCTTGATCCTTTCAGCAGTCCGTATTCATATAGTACTTCTAGACATGAGATCTCTTTTTGCTAAGTTCAAGGCTATCTAATGTCACTTCGACTTGAGAAAGTGTGCTAAGAAACTTAGATTGGTCTCATATGTTACAAGAACGTCATTGTTCTCTTAAGTTATAAGTTATGATTATCGGTTAACCGTCAAGAACTATTTTGGTTGAGTTATGAGGTCTGGCGTGGTCGTTTTAGCTATCCGTGCTAATCTAGGACTTCTACACATGTGATCTCTTTTTAACAAGTTCAAGGCAATCTAATGTTGCTTCGACATGAGAAAGTGTGCTAAGCAACTTTTGTTGCTCTCATATGTTGGAACTAGGTGATTGTTCTCAAAAGCTAATTGTTATGATTATTAGAGAACCGTAACGAACTACTTTGGTCGAGTTATGATGTGTAGCTTGATCCTTTCAGCAGTCCGTATTCATATCGTACTTCTAGACATGAGATCTCTTTTTGCTAAGTTCAAGGCTATCTAATGTCACTTCGACTTGAGAAAGTGTGCTAAGAAACTTAGATTGGTCTTATATGTTACAAGAAGGTCATAGTTCTCTTAAGTTATAAGTTATGATTATCGGTGAACCGTCAAGAACTATTTTGGTTGAGTTATGAGGTCTGGCGTGGTCGTTTGAGCTATCCATGCTAATCTTGGAGTTCTACACATGTGATCTCTTTTTGCTAACTTTAAGGCCCAAGTAATGTCGCTTTCACATGAGAAAGTGTGCTAAGGAACTTAGGTTGCTCTATTATGTTGCAACTATGTGATTGTTCTCTTAAGTTAGAAGTTATGGCTATCGTGTCATGAACTATTTTGGTTGAGTTATGAGGTCTGGCGTGGTCGTTTGAGCTATCCGTGCTAATCTTGGAGTTCTACACATGTGATCTCTTTTTGCTAACTTTAAGGCCCATGTAATGTCGCTTTAACATGAGAAAGTGTGCTAAGCAACTTAGGTTGCTCTCATATGTTGCAACTTGGTGATTGTTCTCGGGCGCTAGAAGTTTTGATTATCAGTGAACCGTAACGAACTACTTTGGTCGAGTTATGATGTGTAGCTTGATCCTTTCAGCAGTCCGTATTCATATAGTACTTCTAGACATGAGATCTCTTTTTGCTAAGTTCAAGGCTATCTAATGTCACTTCGACTTGAGAAAGTGTGCTAAGAAACTTAGATTGGTCTCATATGTTACAAGAAGGTCATTGTTCTCTTAAGTTATAAGTTATGATTATCGGTGAACCGTCAAGAACTATTTTGGTTGAGTTATGAGGTCTGGCGTTGTCGTTTTAGCTATCCGTGCTAATCTAGGACTTCTACACATGTGATCTCTTTTTAACAAGTTCAAGGCAATCTAATGTTGCTTCGACATGAGAAAGTGTGCTAAGCAACTTTTGTTGCTCTCATATGTTGGAACTAGGTGATTGTTCTCAAAAGCGAATTGTTATGATTATTAGAGAACCGTAACGAACTACTTTGGTCGAGTTATGATGTGTAGCTTGATCCTTTCAGCAGTCCGTATTCATATCGTACTTCTAGACATGAGATCTCTTTTTGCTAAGTTCAAGGCTATCTAATGTCACTTCGACTTGAGAAAGTGTGCTAAGAAACTTAGATTGGTCTTATATGTTACAAGAAGGTCATAGTTCTCTTAAGTTATAAGTTATGATTATCGGTGAACCGTCAAGAACTATTTTGGTTGAGTTATGAGGTCTGGCGTGGTCGTTTGAGCTATCCATGCTAATCTTGGAGTTCTACACATGTGATCTCTTTTTGCTAACTTTAAGGCCCATGTAATGTCGCTTTCACATGAGAAAGTGTGCTAAGGAACTTAGGTTGCTCTATTATGTTGCAACTATGTGATTGTTCTCTTAAGTTAGAAGTTATGGCTATCGTGTCATGAACTATTTTGGTTGAGTTATGAGGTCTGGCGTGGTCGTTTGAGCTATCCGTGCTAATCTTGGAGTTCTACATATGTGATCTCTTTTTGCTAACTTTAAGGCCCATGTAATGTCGCTTTAACATGAGAAAGTGTGCTAAGCAACTTAGGTTGCTCTCATATGTTGCAACTTGGTGATTGTTCTCTGACGCTAGAAGTTTTGATTATCAGTGAACCGTAACGAACTACTTTGGTCGAGTTATGATGTGTAGCTTGATCCTTTCAGCAGTCCGTATTCATATAGTACTTCTAGACATGAGATCTCTTTTTGCTAAGTTCAAGGCTATCTAATGTCGCTTCGACTTGAGAAAGTGTGCTAAGAAACTTAGATTGGTCTCATATGTTACAAGAAGGTCATTGTTCTCTTAAGTTATAAGTTATGATTATCGGTTAACCGTCAAGAACAATTTTGGTTTAGTTATGAGGTCTGGCGTGGTCGTTTTAGCTATCCGTGCTAATCTAGGACTTCTACACATGTGATCTCTTTTTAACAAGTTCAAGGCAATCTAATGTTGCTTCGACATGAGAAAGTGTGCTAAGCAACTTTTGTTGCTCTCATATGTTGGAACTAGGTGATTGTTCTCAAAAGCGAATTGTTATGATTATTAGAGAACCGTAACGAACTACTTTGGTCGAGTTATGATGTGTAGCTTGATCCTTTCAGCAGTCCGTATTCATATCGTACTTCTAGACATGAGATCTCTTTTTGCTAAGTTCAAGGCTATCTAATGTCACTTCGACTTGAGAAAGTGTGCTAAGAAACTTAGATTGGTCTTATATGTTACAAGAAGGTCATAGTTCTCTTAAGTTATAAGTTATGATTATCGGTGAACAGTCAAGAACTATTTTGGTTGAGTTATGAGGTCTGGCGTGGTCGTTTGAGCTATCCATGCTAATCTTGGAGTTCTACACATGTGATCTCTTTTTGCTAACTTTAAGGCCCATGTAATGTCGCTTTCACATGAGAAAGTGTGCTAAGGAACTTAGGTTGCTCTATTATGTTGCAACTATGTGATTGTTCTCTTAAGTTAGAAGTTATGGCTATCGTTTCATGAACTACTTTGTTTCAGTTATGAGGTCTAGCGTGGTCGTTTGAGTTATTCGTGCTTATCTAGGACTTCTACACATTTGATCTCTTTTTGCTAAATTCAAGGCCCATGTAATGTCGCTTTAACATGAGAAAGTGTGCTAAGCAACTTAGGTTGCTCTCATATGTTGCCACTTGGTGATTGTTCTCTGACATTGGAAGTTTTGATTATCAGTGAACCGTAACAAACTACTTTGGTCGAGTTATGATGTGTAGCTTGATCCTTTCAGCAGTCCGTATTCATATAGTACTTCTAGACATGAGATCTCTTTTTGCTAAGTTCAAGGCTATCTAATGTCACTTCGACTTGAGAAAGTGTGCTAAGAAACTTAGATTGGTCTCATATGTTACAAGAAGGTCATTGTTCTCTTAAGTTATAAGTTATCATTATCGGTGAACCGTCAAGAACTATTTTGGTTGAGTTATGAGGTCTGGCGTGTTCTTTTGAGCTATCCATGCTAATCTTGGAGTTCTACACATGTGATCTCTTTTTGCTAACTTTAAGGCCCATGTAATGTCGCTTTCACATGAGAAAGTGTGCTAGGCAACTTAGGTTGCTCTCATATGTTGCAAATTGGTGATTGTTCTCTTACGCTAGAAGTTATGATTATCAGTGAACCGTCACGAACTAGTTTGGTTGAGTTATGATGTCTAGCGTGGTCGTTTGAGCTATCCGTGCTAATCTAGGACTTCTACACATGTGATCTATTTTTAAAAAGTTCAAGGCAATCTAATGTTGCTTCGAAATGAGAAAGTGTCCTAAGCAACTTTTGTTGCTCTCATATGTTGGAACTAGGTGATTGTTCTCAAAAGCTAATTGTTATGATTATTAGAGAACCGTAACGAACTACTTTGGTCGAGTTATGATGTGTAGCTTGATCCTTTCAGCAGTCCGTATTCATATAGTACTTCAAGACATGACATCTCTTTTTGTTAAGTTCAAGGCTATTGGCCAAGCATCCTCACTAGGCCACACCAACAAAATCCCAGAGGCCTAGTGGCATTTATCCTTAGGAAGATCGGAAGACGCGCATCACTTCTGTTGGGCGCGACTTCGGGAAAAAGAGAAGCCGTGAGACGCAAGGCGTGAAGACGTAGGGCGCAAGGCAATGAGACTTGGGAAGCAAGGTGTGAGGCGACCGTTAGATGAAGAGGGTGTATGGGTCTTCCCCAACGGTCAAAGTGGTCCCGGGAATATGACCGTTGGGCGCGTGCAGCTTCAGAGTGGTCCCGGCTGGACGCGTGAAGAGCAGGTGGTCCCCTCCAGCCGCCAACGACCTCAGGTGGTCCCTTCCAGCTTCCAGCGACTTCTTCTCTCTCTTCTCTTCTTCTCCTTTGCGATTTTCCTGTTTATTTAAGATGAACAATTGTATCTTTTAGCAACTATGGAGTTTTAATGGAAGCTCTCTTCATATTCTCTCAAAACACTCTCCAATCTCTTATTCTCTAAAGTTTTCGCATTGTGTACTCAAACTCACATGGTATCAGAGCAGTGATATCCTCTCACTATGCTTCCATTAATCTCTTTTCATCACTCTCTGTTTTTCTTCTCTATTGTTTAGTCCTTGAAATTCAAAACTCGCCGTGGAAAGCTTGGGTTCTACCTCCGGGGTGCATCCTCCTTGCGGCTCTTCTCAAAGTTTTGAAGAAAAAGGCTATCTTTGAGTCCTATATACAGAAAAGCTGGGATCTTTGGTGAGCTTTGGCATCAAAAGAGTAAGCTTTTCTCATTCAAACTCAAGGAAATCTCGAAATCTCTCTTGTGAAGCCTTACCGGAAGCGTGAAAGGGAAAAGGTCAAGTCTTTTCTCTCTTCTTGAAGTGGTGCTCTCTTGTGTTCTTAAGAGAAGACTTTTAGTCTCTCCTGTTCGTGATTTCAAGAAAGCTTCAACCTTTTAAGCCTCTCTTTGGGTCATTTCTCAGCCGGCACAAAAAGGTGTAATCTTTCCTTCTCAAAATGGATCCAAGTAAACTACAAGTGGTTCCTATTATGCTTAAAGGGCCGAATTACTTGCTGTGGGCTAGAGCTGCAAAGACTACCATCTGCACAAAGAAAGGCTATTGGAGTCATATAGTCAAAGATAGACCCTTAAAGAAGTCCACATCAAGTGAAGAAGATGAGGAAGTGCTTGATGAGGATGATGATTGGTTCCTCATGGATCAATCGGTCAAATCTATCATCTTGGGATCACTAGACAAACCCATATTAGAAGCCTACTACTACTGTGAGACAGCTAAAGACTTATGGGAATCCTTGAAGAAAGTATATGGTAATATTTCAAGTCTTACTCGGGTTTTTGAGGTTAAGAAGGAATTGAGTAGTCTTTATCAAGATGACATGGAATTTACGGAATACTTTGGTAGATTTAGATCTTTGTGGGCTGAGATGGATATGCTTAGACCAATGACATTGGAGCCTAAGGTAATTATGAGTAGAAGTGAAGAGGATAAAGTTCTCGGTTTGATGATGAATCTCAATCCATGTTACACGGATCTTGTTAAACATATCTTGAGGACTGCGGCTACTACTCATTCACTTCCTAGTCTTGAAGAAGTTTGTGCTCAAATCCAGAAGGAACAAGGGTCTATTGGTCTATTGGAAAGAAAGGGAAGTTCGGGTCTAATAATTGCCAACAAAGCTCAAGTTAAGACCGAAGATAAGAAGAGGCTAATATGTGAGCATTGTAAGAAGAAAGGTCATGCCAAAGATAAGTGCTGGATTCTTCACCCACACCTTAAGCCAGCCAAGTTCAAAGAAGCAAGGGTTAACCTCACTCAAGAGAAGTCGGATGAACCAAATCAATTGTCTCTAGCTCCTTTCTCTTCGGGTTCATCCTCTTCGGCTGGACAGCAAGAACAAGGAATTGCTGCCTCATCTTCTTTCCAAGGAGAGGTGATTAAGAAGGCAGACTTGGAAGCTCTTATTCAATCCCTTAAGTCCCTAAGGGATTCTGGTATTTGTCTCTTCTCACATTCCTTATTTAAGCCGATTATCATTGACTCGGGAGCCTCTCACCACATGATTAGTGATAGGGGGCTAATTAGTGATATTGAACCAGCTTTAGGGAGTGTGGTAATTGCTAATGGGGCTAAGGTATCGGTTAGTGGTGTAGGGAATTTAGGCTTACTTAACAAGAAAATGAAAGATTTCTTTATGCCCGGTTTCTCCTCAAACATGTTATCGGTTAGGAAAGTGGTAAATGATCTAAATTGTTATGTTATCTTTGGTCCTAATAGTGTTAAGTTTCAGGATATTAAGACTGGGAGCATGATCGGAGAAGGCAGAATCCAAGATGGATTGTACATCCTTGAAGATTCTAAGATGTTTTCTAAGTTTTAGAACACTAATGTTGGTTTTTCGAATTCGGCTATTGGCTTGAAACCCTCTGTTTGGCATGCAAGGGCTGGCCACCCTCATTTTCGTGCTTTGAACCTTATGTTACCTCAATTATCCTTTGACAATTTTAGTGATTGTGAAGCTTGCATATTAGGAAAACATTGCAAAACGGTTTATCCCTTATCATCAACCATTTATGATAATTGCTTTGATCTAGTTCATTCCGATGTATGGACTTCACCGTGCATATCTAGGGATAGACATAGATACTTTGTGACATTTATTGATGAGAAGTCAAAATACACATGGATAACCTTGATGCCATCGAAGGATAAAGTGTTTGATGCATTTAAAAATTTCGAAGCTTACATCACTAATCACTTTAATGCTAAATTGAAGGTATTATGAACGGATAATGGTGGTGAATATATGAGTCGTGTGTTCCAAGAACACCTTGCCAAACAAGGAATCCTTCACCAAACAAGTTGCCCTTATAATCCGCAACAAAATGGTGTGGCCGAACGTAAAAATCGGCATCTAATGGAAATAACCCGAGCAATTATGTTTCATATGCACGTTCCAAAACATTTTTGGGGAGATGCTGTCATGACAGCATGCTATTTGATTAATCGAACCCCTACCAAGATTCTTCGGGATGTGTCTCCATTTAAGGTACTTAACAAAACTGAACCACATTTAGATCACTTACGTGTATTTGGGTGTCTTTGTTTTGTCTTAGTTCCCGGAGATCTTCGCAACAAGCTTGAAGCCAAAAGTAAACGGTGTATGTTTATTGGCTATTCTCCGACACAAAAAGGCTATAAGTGTTATGACCCGGAGTCAAGAAGAGTGTATGTGTCTCGTGATGTCAAATTCTTGGAAGATAGAGGATTGTATGATGCTACTACGTGGGATGACCTTCAGGACTTGTCCGAGCCAAATCTGGACCGAGCCGCCAGCTTGCGGCTTCTCCTCCAACATTTAGGTCTCTCTCGGGAAACGGATGCTGCACCCGCTGGGACGCGTCCTTCGAGCTCACAGTCTCCGCATCAATCCGTGCCTTCCGATACCGAGACACATACCCATGCTGTTCCCGACTCGACTCATAGTCCTTCCGCTAATGCTCCGGACGCATCCTACCCAACGTCTCCTCCAGTTCCGACTGTCAATCCGGCCGAGGACTCTAACCCGACCGCGTATACCGATCGGCCTGTGACTTCCGAGACGTCGGGCTTGCATGATGATGGGTCTGTTCTGGTTCGTGATTCTCAGCCCATTCAACCACTTCGTCGTAGTACAAGGGTGCGTAAGGATCCCTCACGATGGGTAGAAACACGGACATACTACAATGCCTTTGCCATAGCTCATCCAACTCAAGCGGTATTCTCTATGAACCTTGTACCATCTCAGTTTAAAGCTTTTCTTGGGAAGATTGAGCTGGATCAGGTACCCAAGACGTTTGCTGAAGCTAGTCAAAACCCTGCCTGGATGGAGGCGGTGAATGCTGAAGCCGCCGCAATGGATGTCAATAACACATGGGCTGAGGCTGAACTTCCTCCGGGAAAGAAAGCCGTCTCTTGCAAATGGGTCTTTACCATTAAGTATAAGGCTAATGGAGAGATTGAACGCTACAAGGCACGTCTTGTTGCACGCGGCTTTACTCAAACCTACGGGAAGGATTATACAGACACCTTTGCTCCGGTTGCCAAGCTTCATACGGTAAGGGTTGTGCTTTCCTTAGCTACTAATCTATCTTGGGATTTATGGCAGATGGATGTCAAGAACGCTTTCCTTCAAGGAGAGCTTGAGGAGGAAGTGTATATGACTCCACCGCCGGGACTTGAGTCTAGGTTTGATCCAGGAAAGGTTCTCCGGCTTAGGAAAGCCATCTATGGGCTGAAGCAATCTCCAAGAGCTTGGTATCATAAACTGAGCCATACCCTTCGTGATCGTGGTTTTGTAAAGTCTGAAGCCGATCACACTTTGTTCACCTTCCGGCGGAATCAAGGAATTGTGGTTGTGCTCATTTATGTGGATGACCTTATCATCACCGGCGATGATAAGGAAGGTATCTCCCAAACTAAATCTTATCTTCATTCTGTTTTTGACATCAAAGACTTGGGGGAGTTGACGTACTTTCTAGGGATTGAGATTTGTCGTTTCTCGGACGGCTTATTTCTCTCTCAACGAAAGTACACTTTAGATTTGTTGTGTGAGACAGGAATGGAGACTTCTAAGTCTGTCAAAACACCGATTGATGATGGTTACAAGGCTCATCGAGAGGGGGAGAATGCGGCTGAGCCATATGAGGATCCAATGCTGTACAGGCGACTTGTAGGTAAGCTTATTTACCTTACCATAACTCGTCCTGACCTCTGTTTTGCAGTAAACCAAGTCAGCCAGCACATGCAAACTCCCACAAAGCATCATTGGTCAATGCTTGAGCGCATCCTTCGGTACCTAAGAGGGAGTTCCAGCCAAGGCATTTGGATGGGTAAGCATAATAGTACTACAATATCTGGATATTGTGATGCTGATTGGGCAGGTGATAGGAACGATAGGAAGTCTACTACTGGTTTTTGCACATTCATTGGAGGGAACTTGGTGACTTGGAAGACCAAGAAGCAAAAGGTGGTGGCTTGCTCTACCGCAGAAGCAGAATACCGAGCAATGAGGAAACTAACGGATGAGTTGGTATGGCTCCGGATTATTCTCAAAGATCTAGGGTATGACACCAATGAACCGACCATAATGCATTGCGACAATCAAGCAGCGATTCACATAGCCAACAACTCAGTCTTTCATGAGAGGACCAAGAGTATTGAAGTAGACTGCCACAAAGTTCGGGAACGCATTGCTCAGGGAGTGACCCTTCCGTGTTACACACCAAGTGGAGACCAATTGGCAGACATCTTCACCAAGGCAGCAAGCTCCAAGGTTTGCAACCATATTTATGGCAAACTTGGACTTGTAAGCCTTGACTGCCCTTGACCTCATGTCTCCTAACCTCAAAGTATATATGCTCTTTTTCCCTCATAAAGGTTTTGTCCCAATGGGTTTTCCTTTGTGAGGTTTTTACCGAGGTGTATGCTTTGGGGTTTCCAAGCTAAGTCTCTATTACATTGCGGCTTAGCTTGAGGGGGAGTATTGGCCAAGCATCCTCACTAGGCCACACCAACAAAATCCCAGAGGCCTAGTGACATTTATCCTTAGGAAGATCGGAAGACGCGCATCACTTCGGTTGGGCGCGACTTCGGGAAAAAGAGAAGCCGTGAGACGCAAGGCGTGAAGACGTAGGGCGCAAGGCAATGAGACTTGGGAAGCAAGGTGTGAGGCGACCGTTAGATGAAGAGGGTGTATGGGTCTTCCCCAACGGTCAAAGTGGTCCCGGGAATATGACCGTTGTGCGCGTGCAGCTTCAGAGTGGTCCCGGCTGGACGCGTGAAGAGCAGGTGGTCCCCTCCAGCCGCCAACGACCTCAGGTGGTCCCCTCCAGCTTCCAGCGACTTCTTCTCTCTCTTCTCTTCTTCTCCTTTGCGATTTTCCTGTTTATTTAAGATGAACAATTGTATCTTTTAGCAACTATGGAGTTTTAATGGAAGCTCTCTTCATATTCTCTCAAAACACTCTCCAATCTCTTATTCTCTAAAGTTTTCGCATTGTGTACTCAAACTCACAATCCGTGCTAATCTAGGACTTCTACACATGTGATCTCTTTTTGCTAACTTTAAGGCTCATGTAATGTCGCTTTCACATGAGAAAGTGTGCTAAGCAACTTAGGTTGCTCTCATATGTTGCAAATTGGTGATTGTTCTCTTACGCTAGAAGTTATGATTATCAGTGAACCGTCACGAACTAGTTTGGTCGAGTTATGAGGTCTAGCTTTGTCGTTTGAGCTATTCGTTCTTATCTAGGACTTCTACACATGTGATATCTTTTTTCAAAGTTCAAGGCAAGGTAATGTCGCTTTGACATGAGAAAGTGTGCTAAGCAACTTTTGTTGCTCTCATATGTTGGAACTAGGTGATTGTTCTCAAAAGCTAAAAGTTATGATTATCAGAGAACCGTAACGAACTACTTTGGTCGAGTTATGATGTGTAGCTTGATCCTTTCAGCAGTCCGTATTCATATAGTACTTCAAGACATGAGATCTCTTTTTGTTAAGTTCAAGGCTATCTAATGTCGCTTGGACTTGAGAAAGTGTGCTAAGAAACTTAGATTGGTGTCATATGTTACAAGAAGGTCACTGTTCTGTTAAGTTAGAAGTTATGATTATCGGTGAACCGTCAAGAACTACTTTGGTTGAGTTATGAGGTCTAGTGTGCTCGTTTGAGCTATCCGTGCTAATCTATGACTTCTACACATGTGATCTCTTTTTGCTAACTTTAAGGCCCATGTAATGTCGCTTTCATATGAGAAAGTGTGCTAAGCAACTTAGGTTGCTCTCATATGTTGCAAATTGGTGATTGTTCTCTTACGCTAGAAGTTATGATTATCAGTGAACCGTCACGAACTAGTTTGGTTGAGTTATGATGTCTAGCTTGGTCGTTTGAGCTATTCGTTCTTATCTAGGACTTCTACACATGTGATATCTTTTTTCGAAGTTCAAGGCAAGGTAATGTCGCTTCGACATGACAAAGTGTGCTAAGAAACTTTTGTTGCTCTCATATGTTGGAACTAGGTGATTGTTCTCAAAAGCTAAAACTTATGATTATCAGAGAACCGTAACGAACTACTTTGGTCGAGTTATGATGTGTAGCTTGATCCTTTCAGCTGTCCGTATTCATATAGTACTTCAAGACATAAGATCTCTTTTTGTTAATTTCAAGGCTATCTAATGTCGCTTCGATTTGAGAAAGTGTGCTAAGAAACTTAGATTGGTGTCATATGTTACAAGAAGGTCACTATTCTGTTAAGTTAGAAGTTATGATTATCGGTGAACCGTCAAGAACTATTTTGGTTGAGTTTTGAGGTCTAGCGTGGTCGTTTGAGCTATCCGTGCTAATCTAGGACTTCTACACATGTGATCTCTTTTTGCTAACTTTAAGGCCCATGTAATGTCGCTTTCACATGAGAAAGTGTGCTAAGCAACTTAGGTTGCTCTCATATGTTGCAAATTGGTGATTGTTCTCTTACGCTAGAAGTTATGATTATCAGTGAACCGTCACGAACTAATTTGGTTTAGTTATGATGTCTAGCGTGGTCGTTTGAGCTATCCGTGCTAATCTAGGACTTCTACACATGTGATCTCTTTTTAACAAGTTCAAGGCAATCTAATGTTGCTTCGACATGAGAAAGTGTGCTAAGCAACTTAGGTTGCTCTCATATGTTGCAACTTGGTGATTGTTCTCTGACACTAGAAGTTTTGATTATAAGTGAACCGTAACGAACTACTTTGGTCGAGTTATGATGTGTAGCTTGATCCTTTCAGCAGTCCGTATTCATATCGTACTTCTAGACATGAGATCTCTTTTTGCTAAGTTCAAGGCTATCTAATGTCACTTCGACTTGAGAAAGTGTGCTAAAAAACTTAGATTGGTCTTATATGTTACAAGAAGGTCATAGTTCTCTTAAGTTATAAGTTATGATTATCGGTGAACCGTCAAGAACTATTTTGGTTGAGTTACGAGGTCTGGCGTGGTCGTTTGAGCTATCCATGCTAATCTTGGAGTTCTACACATGTGATCTCTTTTTGCTAACTTTAAGGCCCATGTAATGTCGCTTTCACATGAGAAAGTGTGCTAAGCAACTTAGGTTGCTCTCATATGTTGCAAATTGGTGATTGTTCTCTTACGCTAGAAGTTATGATTATCAGTGAACCGTCACGAACTAGTTTGGTTGAGTTATGATGTCTAGCGTGGTCGTTTGAGCTATCCGTGCTAATCTAGGACTTCTACACATGTGATCTCTTTTTAAAAAGTTCAAGGCAATCTAATGTTGCTTCAAAATGAGAAAGTGTGCTAAGCAACTTTTGTTGCTCTCATATGTTGGAACTAGGTGATTGTTCTCAAAAGCTAATTGTTATGATTATTAGAGAACCGTAACGAACTACTTTGGTCGAGTTATGATGTGTAGCTTGATCCTTTCAGCAGTCCGTATTCATATAGTACTTCAAGACATGAGATCTCTTTTTGTTAAGTTCAAGGCTATCTAATGTCGCTTCGACTTGAGAAAGTGTGCTAAGAAACTTAGATTGGTGTCATATGTTACAAGAAGGTCACTGTTCTGTTAAGTTAGAAGTTATGATTATCGGTGAACCGTCAAGAACTACTTTGGTTGAGTTATGAGGTCTAGTGTGGTCGTTTAAGCTATCCGTGCTAATCTAGGACTTCTACACATATGATCTCTTTTTGCTAACTTTAAGGCCAATATAATGTCGCTTTCACATGAGAAAGTGTGCTAAGCAACTTAGGTTGCTCTCATATGTTGCAAATTGGTGATTGTTCTGTTACGCTAGAAGTTATGATTATCAGTGAACCGTCACGAACTAGTTTGGTCGAGTTATGAGGTCTAGCTTGGTCGTTTGAGCTATTCGTTCTCATCTAGGACTTCTACACATGTGATATCTTTTTTCAAAGTTCAAGGCAAGGTAATGTCGCTTTGACATGACAAAGTGTGCTAACCAACTTTTGTTGCTCTCATATGTTGGAACTAGGTGATTGTTCTCAAAAGCTAAAAGTTATGATTATCAGAGAACCGTAACGAACTACTTTGGTCCAGTTATGATGTGTAGCTTGATCCTTTCAGCAGTCCGTATCCATATAGTACTTCAAAACATGAGATCTCTTTTTGTTAAGTCCAAGGCTATCTAATGTCGCTTCGACTTGAGAAAGTGTGCTAAGAAACTTAGATTGGTGTCATATGCTACAAGAAGGTCACTGTTCTGTTAAGTTAGAAGTTATGATTATCGGTGAACCGTCAAGAACTACTTTGGTTGAGTTATGAGGTCTAGTGTGGTCGTTTAAGCTATCCGTGCTAATCTAGGACTTCTACACATATGATCTCTTTTTGCTAACTTTAAGGCTCATGTAATGTCGCTTTCACATGAGAAAGTGTGCTAAGAAACTTAGATTGGTGTCATATGCTACAAGAAGGTCACTGTTCTGTTAAGTTAGAAGTTATGATTATCGGTGAACCGTCAAGAACTACTTTGGTTGAGTTATGAGGTCTAGCTTTGTCGTTTGAGCTATTCGTTCTTATCTAGGACTTCTACACATGTGATATCTTTTTTCAAAGTTCAAGGCAAGGTAATGTCGCTTTGACATGAGAAAGTGTGCTAAGCAACTTTTGTTGCTCTCATATGTTGGAACTAGGTGATTGTTCTCAAAAGCTAAAAGTTATGATTATCAGAGAACCGTAATGAACTACTTTGGTCGAGTTATGATGTGTAGCTTGATCCTTTCAGCAGTCCGTATTCATATAGTACTTCAAGACATGAGATCTCTTTTTGTTAAGTTCAAGGCTATCTAATGTCGCTTGGACTTGAGAAAGTGTGCTAAGAAACTTAGATTGGTGTCATATGTTACAAGAAGGTCACTGTTCTGTTAAGTTAGAAGTTATGATTATCGGTGAACCGTCAAGAACTACTTTGGTTGAGTTATGAGGTCTAGTGTGCTCGTTTGAGCTATCCGTGCTAATCTATGACTTCTACACATGTGATCTCTTTTTGCTAACTTTAAGGCCCATGTAATGTCGCTTTCATATGAGAAAGTGTGCTAAGCAACTTAGGTTGCTCTCATATGTTGCAAATTGGTGATTGTTCTCTTACGCTAGAAGTTATGATTATCAGTGAACCGTCACGAACTAGTTTGGTTGAGTTATGATGTCTAGCTTGGTCGTTTGAGCTATTCGTTCTTATCTAGGACTTCTACACATGTGATATCTTTTTTCGAAGTTCAAGGCAAGGTAATGTCGCTTCGACATGACAAAGTGTGCTAAGAAACTTTTGTTGCTCTCATATGTTGGAACTAGGTGATTGTTCTCAAAAGCTAAAACTTATGATTATCAGAGAACCGTAACGAACTACTTTGGTCGAGTTATGATGTGTAGCTTGATCCTTTCAGCTGTCCGTATTCATATAGTACTTCAAGACATAAGATCTCTTTTTGTTAATTTCAAGGCTATCTAATGTCGCTTCGATTTGAGAAAGTGTGCTAAGAAACTTAGATTGGTGTCATATGTTACAAGAAGGTCACTATTCTGTTAAGTTAGAAGTTATGATTATCGGTGAACCGTCAAGAACTATTTTGGTTGAGTTTTGAGGTCTAGCGTGGTCGTTTGAGCTATCCGTGCTAATCTAGGACTTCTACACATGTGATCTCTTTTTGCTAACTTTAAGGCCCATGTAATGTCGCTTTCACATGAGAAAGTGTGCTAAGCAACTTAGGTTGCTCTCATATGTTGCAAATTGGTGATTGTTCTCTTACGCTAGAAGTTATGATTATCAGTGAACCGTCACGAACTAATTTGGTTTAGTTATGATGTCTAGCGTGGTCGTTTGAGCTATCCGTGCTAATCTAGGACTTCTACACATGTGATCTCTTTTTAACAAGTTCAAGGCAATCTAATGTTGCTTCGACATGAGAAAGTGTGCTAAGCAACTTAGGTTGCTCTCATATGTTGCAACTTGGTGATTGTTCTCTGACACTAGAAGTTTTGATTATAAGTGAACCGTAACGAACTACTTTGGTCGAGTTATGATGTGTAGCTTGATCCTTTCAGCAGTCCGTATTCATATCGTACTTCTAGACATGAGATCTCTTTTTGCTAAGTTCAAGGCTATCTAATGTCACTTCGACTTGAGAAAGTGTGCTAAAAAACTTAGATTGGTCTTATATGTTACAAGAAGGTCATAGTTCTCTTAAGTTATAAGTTATGATTATCGGTGAACCGTCAAGAACTATTTTGGTTGAGTTACGAGGTCTGGCGTGGTCGTTTGAGCTATCCATGCTAATCTTGGAGTTCTACACATGTGATCTCTTTTTGCTAACTTTAAGGCCCATGTAATGTCGCTTTCACATGAGAAAGTGTGCTAAGCAACTTAGGTTGCTCTCATATGTTGCAAATTGGTGATTGTTCTCTTACGCTAGAAGTTATGATTATCAGTGAACCGTCACGAACTAGTTTGGTTGAGTTATGATGTCTAGCGTGGTCGTTTGAGCTATCCGTGCTAATCTAGGACTTCTACACATGTGATCTCTTTTTAAAAAGTTCAAGGCAATCTAATGTTGCTTCGAAATGAGAAAGTGTGCTAAGCAACTTTTGTTGCTCTCATATGTTGGAACTAGGTGATTGTTCTCAAAAGCTAATTGTTATGATTATTAGAGAACCGTAACGAACTACTTTGGTCGAGTTATGATGTGTAGCTTGATCCTTTCAGCAGTCCGTATTCATATAGTACTTCAAGACATGAGATCTCTTTTTGTTAAGTTCAAGGCTATCTAATGTCGCTTCGACTTGAGAAAGTGTGCTAAGAAACTTAGATTGGTGTCATATGTTACAAGAAGGTCACTGTTCTGTTAAGTTAGAAGTTATGATTATCGGTGAACCGTCAAGAACTACTTTGGTTGAGTTATGAGGTCTAGTGTGGTCGTTTAAGCTATCCGTGCTAATCTAGGACTTCTACACATATGATCTCTTTTTGCTAACTTTAAGGCCAATATAATGTCGCTTTCACATGAGAAAGTGTGCTAAGCAACTTAGGTTGCTCTCATATGTTGCAAATTGGTGATTGTTCTGTTACGCTAGAAGTTATGATTATCAGTGAACCGTCACGAACTAGTTTGGTCGAGTTATGAGGTCTAGCTTGGTCGTTTGAGCTATTCGTTCTCATCTAGGACTTCTACACATGTGATATCTTTTTTCAAAGTTCAAGGCAAGGTAATGTCGCTTTGACATGACAAAGTGTGCTAACCAACTTTTGTTGCTCTCATATGTTGGAACTAGGTGATTGTTCTCAAAAGCTAAAAGTTATGATTATCAGAGAACCGTAACGAACTACTTTGGTCCAGTTATGATGTGTAGCTTGATCCTTTCAGCAGTCCGTATCCATATAGTACTTCAAAACATGAGATCTCTTTTTGTTAAGTCCAAGGCTATCTAATGTCGCTTCGACTTGAGAAAGTGTGCTAAGAAACTTAGATTGGTGTCATATGCTACAAGAAGGTCACTGTTCTGTTAAGTTAGAAGTTATGATTATCGGTGAACCGTCAAGAACTACTTTGGTTGAGTTATGAGGTCTAGCGTTGTCGTTTGAGCTATCCGTGCTAATCTAGGACTTCTACACATGTGATCTCTTTTTGCTAACTTCAAGGCCCATGTAATGTCGCTTTGACATGAGAAAGTGTGCTAAGGAACTTAGGTTGCTCTATTATGTTGCAACTATGTGATTGTTCTCTTAAGTTAGAAGTTATGGCTATCGTGTCATGAACTACTTTGGTTCAGTTATGAGGCCTAGCGTGGTCGTTTGAGTTATTCGTGCTTATCTAGGACTTCTACACATTTGATCTCTTTTTGCTAAATTCAAGGCCCATGTAATGTCGCTTTAACATGAGAAAGTGTGCTAAGCAACTTAGGTTGCTCTCATATGTTGCAACTTGGTGATTGTTCTCTGACACTAGAAGTTTTGATTATCAGTGAACCGTAACGAACTACTTTGGTCGAGTTATGATGTGTAGCTTGATCCTTTCAGCAGTCCGTATTCATATAGTACTTCAAGACATGAGATCTCTTTTTGTTAAGTTCAAGGCTATCTAATGTCACTTCGACTTGAGAAAGTGTGCAAAGAAACTTAGATTGGTCTCATATGTTACAAGAAGGTCATTGTTCTCTTAAGTTATAAGTTATCATTATCGGTGAACCGTCAAGAACTACTTTGGTTGAGTTATGAGGTCTAGCGTGGTCGTTTGAGCTATCCGTGCTAATCTAGGACTTCTACACATGTGATCTCTTTTTGCTAACTTTAAGGCCGATGTAATGTCGCTTTCACATGAGAAAGTGTGCTAAGGAACTTAGGTTGCTCTATTATGTTGCAACTATGTGATTGTTCTCTTAAGTTAGAAGTTATGGCTATCGTGTCATGAACTACTTTGGTTCAGTTATGAGGCCTAGCGTGGTCGTTTGAGTTATTCGTGCTTATCTAGGACTTCTACACATTTGATCTCTTTTTGCTAAATTGAAGGCCCATGTAATGTCGCTTTAACATGAGAAAGTGTGCTAAGCAACTTAGGTTGCTCTCATATGTTGCAACTTGGTGATTGTTCTCTGACACTAGAAGTTTTGATTATAAGTGAACCGTAACGAACTACTTTGGTCGAGTTATGATGTGTAGCTTGATCCTTTCAGCAGTCCGTATTCATATAGTACTTCAAGACATGACATCTCTTTTTGTTAAGTTCAAGGCTATCTAATGTCACTTCGACTTGAGAAAGTGTGCTAAGAAACTTAGATTGGTCTCATATGTTACAAGAAGGTCATTGTTCTCTTAAGTTATAAGTTATCATTATCGGTGAACCGTCAAGAACTATTTTGGTTGAGTTATGAGGTGTGGCGTGTTCTTTTGAGCTATCCATGCTAATCTTGGAGTTCTACACATGTGATCTCTTTTTACTAACTTTAAGGCCCATGTAATGTCGCTTTCACATGAGAAAGTGTGCTAAGCAACTTAGGTTGCTCTCATATGTTGCAAATTGGTGATTGTTCTCTTACGCTAGAAGTTATGATTATCAGTGAACCGTCACGAACTAATTTGGTTTAGTTATGATGTCTAGCGTGGTCGTTTGAGCTATCCGTGCTAATCTAGGACTTCTACACATGTGATCTCTTTTTAACAAGTTCAAGGCAATCTAATGTTGCTTCGACATGAGAAAGTGTGCTAAGCAACTTAGGTTGCTCTCATATGTTGCAACTTGGTGATTGTTCTCTGACACTAGAAGTTTTGATTATAAGTGAACCGTAACGAACTACTTTGGTTGAGTTATGATGTGTAGCTTGATCCTTTCAGCAGTCCGTATTCATATCGTACTTCTAGACATGAGATCTCTTTTTGCTAAGTTCAAGGCTATCTAATGTCACTTCGACTTGAGAAAGTGTGCTAAAAAACTTAGATTGGTCTTATATGTTACAAGAAGGTCATAGTTCTCTTAAGTTATAAGTTATGATTATCGGTGAACCGTCAAGAACTATTTTGGTTGAGTTACGAGGTCTGGCGTGGTCGTTTGAGCTATCCATGCTAATCTTGGAGTTCTACACATGTGATCTCTTTTTGCTAACTTTAAGGCCCATGTAATGTCGCTTTCACATGAGAAAGTGTGCTAAGCAACTTTTGTTGCTCTCATATGTTGGAACTAGGTGATTGTTCTCAAAAGCTAATTGTTATGATTATTAGAGAACCGTAACGAACTACTTTGGTCGAGTTATGATGTGTAGCTTGATCCTTTCAGCAGTCCGTATTCATATAGTACTTCAAGACATGAGATCTCTTTTTGTTAAGTTCAAGGCTATCTAATGTCGCTTCGACTTGAGAAAGTGTGCTAAGAAACTTAGATTGGTGTCATATGTTACAAGAAGGTCACTGTTCTGTTAAGTTAGAAGTTATGATTATCGGTGAACCGTCAAGAACTACTTTGGTTGAGTTATGAGGTCTAGTGTGGTCGTTTAAGCTATCCGTGCTAAACTAGGACTTCTACACATATGATCTCTTTTTGCTAACTTTAAGGCCAATATATGTCGCTTTCACATGAGAAAGTGTGCTAAGCAACTTAGGTTGCTCTCATATGTTGCAAATTGGTGATTGTTCTGTTACGCTAGAAGTTATGATTATCAGTGAACCGTCACGAACTAGTTTGGTCGAGTTATGAGGTCTAGCTTGGTCGTTTGAGCTATTCGTTCTCATCTAGGACTTCTACACATGTGATATCTTTTTTCAAAGTTCAAGGCAAGGTAATGTCGCTTTGACATGACAAAGTGTGCTAACCAACTTTGTTGCTCTCATATGTTGGAACTAGGTGATTGTTCTCAAAAGCTAATTGTTATGATTATTAGAGAACCGTAACGAACTACTTTGGTCGAGTTATGATGTGTAGCTTGATCCTTTCAGCAGTCCGTATCCATATAGTACTTCAAAACATGAGATCTCTTTTTGTTAAGTCAAGGCTATCTAATGTCGCTTCGACTTGAGAAAGTGTGCTAAGAAACTTAGATTGGTGTCATATGTTACAAGAAGGTCACTATTCTGTTAAGTTAGAAGTTATGATTATCGGTGAACCGTCAAGAACTACTTTGGTTGAGTTATGAGGTCTAGCGTGGTCGTTTGAGCTATCCGTGCTAATCTAGGACTTCTACACATGTGATCTCTTTTTGCTAACTTCAAGGCCCATGTAATGTCGCTTTGACATGAGAAAGTGTGCTAAGGAACTTAGGTTGCTCTATTATGTTGCAACTATGTGATTGTTCTCTTAAGTTAGAAGTTATGGCTATCGTGTCATGAACTACTTTGGTTCAGTAATGAGGCCTAGCGTGGTCGTTTGAGTTATTCGTGCTTATCTAGGACTTCTACACATTTGATCTCTTTTTGCTAAATTGAAGGCCCATGTAATGTCGCTTTAACATGAGAAAGTGTGCTAAGCAACTTAGGTTGCTCTCATATGTTGCAACTTGGTGATTGTTCTCTGACACTAGAAGTTTTTGATTATCAGTGAACCGTAACGAACTACTTTGGTCGAGTTATGATGTGTAGCTTGATCCTTTCAGCAGTCCGTATTCATATAGTACTCTCAAGGACATGACATCTCTTTTTGTTAAGTTCAAGGCTATCTAATGTCACTTCTTGAGAAAGTGTGCAAAGAAACTTAGATTGGTCTCATATGTTACAAGAAGGTCATTGTTCTCTTAAGTTATAAGTTATCATTATCGGTGAACCGTCAAGAACTACTTTGGTTGAGTTATGAGGTCTAGCGTGGTCGTTTGAGCTATCCGTGCTAATCTAGGACTTCTACACATGTGATCTCTTTTTGCTAACTTTAAGGCCGATGTAATGTCGCTTTCACATGAGAAAGTGTGCTAAGGAACTTAGGTTGCTCTATTATGTTGCAACTATGTGATTGTTCTCTTAAGTTAGAAGTTATGGCTATCGTGTCATGAACTACTTTGGTTCAGTTATGAGGCCTAGCGTGGTCGTTTGAGTTATTCGTGCTTATCTAGGACTTCTACACATTTGATCTCTTTTTGCTAAATTGAAGGCCCATGTAATGTCGCTTTAACATGAGAAAGTGTGCTAAGCAACTTAGGTTGCTCTCATATGTTGCAACTTGGTGATTGTTCCTCTGACACTAGAAGTTTTGATTATCAGTGAACCGTAACGAACTACTTTGGTCGAGTTATGATGTGTAGCTTGATCCTTTCAGCAGTCCGTATTCATATAGTACTTCAAGACATGACATCTCTTTTTGTTAAGTTCAAGGCTATCTAATGTCACTTCGACTTGAGAAAGTGTGCTAAGAAACTTAGATTGGTCTCATATGTTACAAGAAGGTCATTGTTCTCTTAAGTTATAAGTTATCATTATCGGTGAACCGTCAAGAACTATTTTGGTTGAGTTATGAGGTGTGGCGTGTTCTTTTGAGCTATCCATGCTAATCTTGGAGTTCTACACATGTGATCTCTTTTTACTAACTTTAAGGCCCATGTAATGTCGCTTTCACATGAGAAAGTGTGCTAAGCAACTTAGGTTGCTCTCATATGTTGCAAATTGGTGATTGTTCTCTTACGCTAGAAGTTATGATTATCAGTGAACCGTCACGAACTAATTTGGTTTAGTTATGATGTCTAGCGTGGTCGTTTGAGCTATCCGTGCTAATCTAGGACTTCTACACATGTGATCTCTTTTTAACAAGTTCAAGGCAATCTAATGTTGCTTCGACATGAGAAAGTGTGCTAAGCAACTTAGGTTGCTCTCATATGTTGCAACTTGGTGATTGTTCTCTGACACTAGAAGTTTTGATTATAAGTGAACCGTAACGAACTACTTTGGTTGAGTTATGATGTGTAGCTTGATCCTTTCAGCAGTCCGTATTCATATCGTACTTCTAGACATGAGATCTCTTTTTGCTAAGTTCAAGGCTATCTAATGTCACTTCGACTTGAGAAAGTTGTGCTAAAAAACTTAGATTGGTCTTATATGTTACAAGAAGGTCATAGTTCTCTTAAGTTATAAGTTATGATTATCGGTGAACCGTCAAAACTATTTTGGTTGAGTTACGAGGTCTGGCGTGGTCGTTTGAGCTATCCATGCTAATCTTGGAGTTCTACACATGTGATCTCTTTTTGCTAACTTTAAGGCCCATGTAATGTCGCTTTCACATGAGAAAGTGTGCTAAGCAACTTTTGTTGCTCTCATATGTTGGAACTAGGTGATTGTTCTCAAAAGCTAATTGTTATGATTATTAGAGAACCGTAACGAACTACTTTGGTCGAGTTATGATGTGTAGCTTGATCCTTTCAGCAGTCCGTATTCATATAGTACTTCAAGACATGAGATCTCTTTTTGTCAAGTTCAAGGCTATCTAATGTCGCTTCGACTTGAGAAAGTGTGCTAAGAAACTTAGATTCGTGTCATATGTCATTGTTCACAAGAAGGTCACTGTTCTGTTAAGTTAGAAGTTATGATTATCGGTGAACCCGTCAAGAACTACTTTGGTTGAGTTATGAGGTCTAGTGTGGTCGTTTAAGCTATCCGTGCTAATCTAGGACTTCTACACATATGATCTCTTTTTGCTAACTTTAAGGCCAATATAATGTCGCTTTCACATGAGAAAGTGTGCTAAGCAACTTAGGTTGCTCTCATATGTTGCAGATTGGTGATTGTTCTGTTACGCTAGAAGTTATGATTATCAGTGAACCGTCACGAACTAGTTTGGTCGAGTTATGAGGTCTAGCTTGGTCGTTTGAGCTATTCGTTCTCATCTAGGACTTCTACACATGTGATATCTTTTTTCAAAGTTCAAGGCAAGGTAATGTCGCTTTGACATGACAAAGTGTGCTAACCAACTTTTGTTGCTCTCATATGTTGGAACTAGGTGATTGTTCTCAAAAGCTAATTGTTATGATTATTAGAGAACCGTAACGAACTACTTTGGTCGAGTTATGATGTGTAGCTTGATCCTTTCAGCAGTCCGTATCCATATAGTACTTCAAAACATGAGATCTCTTTTTGTTAAGTCCAAGGCTATCTAATGTCGCTTCGACTTGAGAAAGTGTGCTAAGAAACTTAGATTGGTGTCATATGTTACAAGAAGGTCACTGTTCTGTTAAGTTAGAAGTTATGATTATCGGTGAACCATCAAGAACTACTTTGGTTGAGTTATGAGGTCTAGCGTGGTCGTTTGAGCTATCCGTGCTAATCTAGGACTTCTACACATGTGATCTCTTTTTGCTAACTTCAAGGCCCATGTAATGTCGCTTTGACATGAGAAAGTGTGCTAAGGAACTTAGGTTGCTCTATTATGTTGCAACTATGTGATTGTTCTCTTAAGTTAGAAGTTATGGCTATCGTGTCATGAACTACTTTGGTTCAGTTATGAGGCCTAGCGTGGTCGTTTGAGTTATTCGTGCTTATCTAGGACTTCTACACATTTGATCTCTTTTTGCTAAATTCAAGGCCCATGTAATGTCGCTTTAACATGAGAAAGTGTGCTAAGCAACTTAGGTTGCTCTCATAATGTTGCAACTTGGTGATTGTTCTCTGACACTAGAAGTTTTGATTATCAGTGAACCGTAACGAACTACTTTGGTCGAGTTATGATGTGTAGCTTGATCCTTTCAGCAGTCCGTATTCATATAGTACTTCAAGACATGAGATCTCTTTTTGTTAAGTTCAAGGCTATCTAATGTCACTTCGACTTGAGAAAGTGTGCAAAGAAACTTAGATTGGTCTCATATGTTACAAGAAGGTCATTGTTCTCTTAAGTTATAAGTTATCATTATCGGTGAACCGTCAAGAACTACTTTGGTTGAGTTATGAGGTCTAGCGTGGTCGTTTGAGCTATCCGTGCTAATCTAGGACTTCTACACATGTGATCTCTTTTTGCTAACTTTAAGGCCGATGTAATGTCGCTTTCACATGAGAAAGTGTGCTAAGGAACTTAGGTTGCTCTATTATGTTGCAACTATGTGATTGTTCTCTTAAGTTAGAAGTTATGGCTATCGTGTCATGAACTACTTTGGTTCAGTTATGAGGCCTAGCGTGGTCGTTTGAGTTATTCGTGCTTATCTAGGACTTCTACACATTTGATCTCTTTTTGCTAAATTGAAGGCCCATGTAATGTCGCTTTAACATGAGAAAGTGTGCTAAGCAACTTAGGTTGCTCTCATATGTTGCAACTTGGTGATTGTTCTCTGACACTAGAAGTTTTGATTATCAGTGAACCGTAACGAACTACTTTGGTCGAGTTATGATGTGTAGCTTGATCCTTTCAGCAGTCCGTATTCATATAGTACTTCAAGACATGACATCTCTTTTTGTTAAGTTCAAGGCTATCTAATGTCACTTCGACTTGAGAAAGTGTGCTAAGAAACTTAGATTGGTCTCATATGTTACAAGAAGGTCATTGTTCTCTTAAGTTATAAGTTATCATTATCGGTGAACCGTCAAGAACTATTTTGGTTGAGTTATGAGGTGTGGCGTGTTCTTTTGAGCTATCCATGCTAATCTTGGAGTTCTACACATGTGATCTCTTTTTACTAACTTTAAGGCCCATGTAATGTCGCTTTCACATAAGAAAGTGTGCTAAGCAACTTAGGTTGCTCTCATATGTTGCAAATTGGTGATTGTTCTCTTACGCTAGAAGTTATGATTATCAGTGAACCGTCACGAACTAATTTGGTTTAGTTATGATGTCTAGCGTGGTCGTTTGAGCTATCTGTGCTAATCTAGGACTTCTACACATGTGATCTCTTTTTAACAAGTTCAAGGCAATCTAATGTTGCTTCGACATGAGAAAGTGTGCTAAGCAACTTAGGTTGCTCTCATATGTTGCAACTTGGTGATTGTTCTCTGACACTAGAAGTTTTGATTATAAGTGAACCGTAACGAACTACTTTGGTTGAGTTATGATGTGTAGCTTGATCCTTTCAGCAGTCCGTATTCATATCGTACTTCTAGACATGAGATCTCTTTTTGCTAAGTTCAAGGCTATCTAATGTCACTTCGACTTGAGAAAGTGTGCTAAAAAACTTAGATTGGTCTTATATGTTACAAGAAGGTCATAGTTCTCTTAAGTTATAAGTTATGATTATCGGTGAACCGTCAAGAACTATTTTGGTTGAGTTACGAGGTCTGGCGTGGTCGTTTGAGCTATCCATGCTAATCTTGGAGTTCTACACATGTGATCTCTTTTTGCTAACTTTAAGGCCCATGTAATGTCGCTTTCACATGAGAAAGTGTGCTAAGCAACTTTTGTTGCTCTCATATGTTGGAACTAGGTGATTGTTCTCAAAAGCTAATTGTTATGATTATTAGAGAACCGTAACGAACTACTTTGGTCGAGTTATGATGTGTAGCTTGATCCTTTCAGCAGTCCGTATTCATATAGTACTTCAAGACATGAGATCTCTTTTTGTTAAGTTCAAGGCTATCTAATGTCGCTTCGACTTGAGAAAGTGTGCTAAGAAACTTAGATTCGTGTCATATGTCACTGTTCACAAGAAGGTCACTGTTCTGTTAAGTTAGAAGTTATGATTATCGGTGAACCGTCAAGAACTACTTTGGTTGAGTTATGAGGTCTAGTGTGGTCGTTTAAGCTATCCGTGCTAATCTAGGACTTCTACACATATGATCTCTTTTTGCTAACTTTAAGGCCAATATAATGTCGCTTTCACATGAGAAAGTGTGCTAAGCAACTTAGGTTGCTCTCATATGTTGCAGATTGGTGATTGTTCTGTTACGCTAGAAGTTATGATTATCAGTGAACCGTCACGAACTAGTTTGGTCGAGTTATGAGGTCTAGCTTGGTCGTTTGAGCTATTCGTTCTCATCTAGGACTTCTACACATGTGATATCTTTTTTCAAAGTTCAAGGCAAGGTAATGTCGCTTTGACATGACAAAGTGTGCTAACCAACTTTTGTTGCTCTCATATGTTGGAACTAGGTGATTGTTCTCAAAAGCTAATTGTTATGATTATTAGAGAACCGTAACGAACTACTTTGGTCGAGTTATGATGTGTAGCTTGATCCTTTCAGCAGTCCGTATCCATATAGTACTTCAAAACATGAGATCTCTTTTTGTTAAGTCCAAGGCTATCTAATGTCGCTTCGACTTGAGAAAGTGTGCTAAGAACCTTAGATTGGTGTCATATGTTACAAGAAGGTCACTGTTCTGTTAAGTTAGAAGTTATGATTATCGGTGAACCGTCAAGAACTACTCTGGTTGAGTTATGAGGTCTAGCGTGGTCGTTTGAGCTATCCGTGCTAATCTAGGACTTCTACACATGTGATCTCTTTTTGCTAACTTCAAGGCCCATGTAATGTCGCTTTGACATGAGAAAGTGTGCTAAGGAACTTAGGTTGCTCTATTATGTTGCAACTATGTGATTGTTCTCTTAAGTTAGAAGTTATGGCTATCGTGTCATGAACTACTTTGGTTCAGTTATGAGGCCTAGCGTGGTCGTTTGAGTTATTCGTGCTTATCTAGGACTTCTACACATTTGATCTCTTTTTGCTAAATTCAAGGCCCATGTAATGTCGCTTTAACATGAGAAAGTGTGCTAAGCAACTTAGGTTGCTCTCATATGTTGCAACTTGGTGATTGTTCTCTGACACTAGAAGTTTTGATTATCAGTGAACCGTAACGAACTACTTTGGTCGAGTTATGATGTGTAGCTTGATCCTTTCAGCAGTCCGTATTCATATAGTACTTCAAGACATGAGATCTCTTTTTGTTAAGTTCAAGGCTATCTAATGTCACTTCGACTTGAGAAAGTGTGCAAAGAAACTTAGATTGGTCTCATATGTTACAAGAAGGTCATTGTTCTCTTAAGTTATAAGTTATCATTATCGGTGAACCGTCAAGAACTACTTTGGTTGAGTTATGAGGTCTAGCGTGGTCGTTTGAGCTATCCGTGCTAATCTAGGACTTCTACACATGTGATCTCTTTTTGCTAACTTTAAGGCCGATGTAATGTCGCTTTCACATGAGAAAGTGTGCTAAGGAACTTAGGTTGCTCTATTATGTTGCAACTATGTGATTGTTCTCTTAAGTTAGAAGTTATGGCTATCGTGTCATGAACTACTTTGGTTCAGTTATGAGGCCTAGCGTGGTCGTTTGAGTTATTCGTGCTTATCTAGGACTTCTACACATTTGATCTCTTTTTGCTTAATTGAAGGCCCATGTAATGTCGCTTTAACATGAGAAAGTGTGCTAAGCAACTTAGGTTGCTCTCATATGTTGCAACTTGGTGATTGTTCTCTGACACTAGAAGTTTTGATTATCAGTGAACCGTAACGAACTACTTTGGTCGAGTTATGATGTGTAGCTTGATCCTTTCAGCAGTCCGTATTCATATAGTACTTCAAGACATGACATCTCTTTTTGTTAAGTTCAAGGCTATCTAATGTCACTTCGACTTGAGAAAGTGTGCTAAGAAACTTAGATTGGTCTCATATGTTACAAGAAGGTCATTGTTCTCTTAAGTTATAAGTTATCATTATCGGTGAACCGTCAAGAACTATTTTGGTTGAGTTATGAGGTGTGGCGTGTTCTTTTGAGCTATCCATGCTAATCTTGGAGTTCTACACATGTGATCTCTTTTTACTAACTTTAAGGCCCATGTAATGTCGCTTTCACATAAGAAAGTGTGCTAAGCAACTTAGGTTGCTCTCATATGTTGCAAATTGGTGATTGTTCTCTTACGCTAGAAGTTATGATTATCAGTGAACCGTCACGAACTAATTTGGTTTAGTTATGATGTCTAGCGTGGTCGTTTGAGCTATCCGTGCTAATCTAGGACTTCTACACATGTGATCTCTTTTTAACAAGTTCAAGGCAATCTAATGTTGCTTCGACATGAGAAAGTGTGCTAAGCAACTTAGGTTGCTCTCATATGTTGCAACTTGGTGATTGTTCTCTGACACTAGAAGTTTTGATTATAAGTGAACCGTAACGAACTACTTTGGTTGAGTTATGATGTGTAGCTTGATCCTTTCAGCAGTCCGTATTCATATCGTACTTCTAGACATGAGATCTCTTTTTGCTAAGTTCAAGGCTATCTAATGTCACTTCGACTTGAGAAAGTGTGCTAAAAAACTTAGATTGGTCTTATATGTTACAAGAAGGTCATAGTTCTCTTAAGTTATAAGTTATGATTATCGGTGAAACCGTCAAGAACTATTTTGGTTGAGTTACGAGGTCTGGCGTGGTCGTTTGAGCTATCCATGCTAATCTTGGAGTTCTACACATGTGATCTCTTTTTGCTAACTTTAAGGCCCATGTAATGTCGCTTTCACATGAGAAAGTGTGCTAAGCAACTTTTGTTGCTCTCATATGTTGGAACTAGGTGATTGTTCTCAAAAGCTAATTGTTATGATTATTAGAGAACCGTAACGAACTACTTTGGTCGAGTTATGATGTGTAGCTTGATCCTTTCAGCAGTCCGTATTCATATAGTACTTCAAGACATGAGATCTCTTTTTGTTAAGTTCAAGGCTATCTAATGTCGCTTCGACTTGAGAAAGTGTGCTAAGAAACTTAGATTCGTGTCATATGTCACTGTTCACAAGAAGGTCACTGTTCTGTTAAGTTAGAAGTTATGATTATCGGTGAACCGTCAAGAACTACTTTGGTTGAGTTATGAGGTCTAGTGTGGTCGTTTAAGCTATCCGTGCTAATCTAGGACTTCTACACATATGATCTCTTTTTGCTAACTTTAAGGCCAATATAATGTCGCTTTCACATGAGAAAGTGTGCTAAGCAACTTAGGTTGCTCTCATATGTTGCAGATTGGTGATTGTTCTGTTACGCTAGAAGTTATGATTATCAGTGAACCGTCACGAACTAGTTTGGTCGAGTTATGAGGTCTAGCTTGGTCGTTTGAGCTATTCGTTCTCATCTAGGACTTCTACACATGTGATATCTTTTTTCAAAGTTCAAGGCAAGGTAATGTCGCTTTGACATGACAAAGTGTGCTAACCAACTTTTGTTGCTCTCATATGTTGGAACTAGGTGATTGTTCTCAAAAGCTAATTGTTATGATTATTAGAGAACCGTAACGAACTACTTTGGTCGAGTTATGATGTGTAGCTTGATCCTTTCAGCAGTCCGTATCCATATAGTACTTCAAAACATGAGATCTCTTTTTGTTTTGTTAAGTCCAAGGCTATCTAATGTCGCTTCGACTTGAGAAAGTGTGCTAAGAAACTTAGATTGGTGTCATATGTTACAAGAAGGTCACTGTTCTGTTAAGTTAGAAGTTATGATTATCGGTGAACCGTCAAGAACTACTTTGGTTGAGTTATGAGGTCTAGCGTGGTCGTTTGAGCTATCCGTGCTAATCTAGGACTTCTACACATGTGATCTCTTTTTGCTAACTTCAAGGCCCATGTAATGTCGCTTTGACATGAGAAAGTGTGCTAAGGAACTTAGGTTGCTCTATTATGTTGCAACTATGTGATTGTTCTCTTAAGTTAGAAGTTATGGCTATCGTGTCATGAACTACTTTGGTTCAGTTATGAGGCCTAGCGTGGTCGTTTGAGTTATTCGTGCTTATCTAGGACTTCTACACATTTGATCTCTTTTTGCTAAATTCAAGGCCCATGTAATGTCGCTTTAACATGAGAAAGTGTGCTAAGCAACTTAGGTTGCTCTCATATGTTGCAACTTGGTGATTGTTCTCTGACACTAGAAGTTTTGATTATCAGTGAACCGTAACGAACTACTTTGGTTGAGTTATGATGTGTAGCTTGATCCTTTCAGCAGTCCGTATTCATATCGTACTTCTAGACATGAGATCTCTTTTTGCTAAGTTCAAGGCTATCTAATGTCACTTCGACTTGAGAAAGTGTGCTAAAAAACTTAGATTGGTCTTATATGTTACAAGAAGGTCATAGTTCTCTTAAGTTATAAGTTATGATTATCGGTGAAACGTCAAGAACTATTTTGGTTGATTTACGAGGTCTGGCGTGGTCGTTTGAGCTATCCATGCTAATCTTGGAGTTCTACACATGTGATCTCTTTTTGCTAACTTTAAGGCCCATGTAATGTCGCTTTCACATGAGAAAGTGCGCTAAGCAACTTAGGTTGCTCTCATATGTTGCAAATTGGTGATTGTTCTCTTACGCTAGAAGTTATGATTATCAGTGAACCGTCACGAACTAGTTTGGTTGAGTTATGATGTTTAGCGTGGTCGTTTGAGCTATCCGTGCTAATCTAGGACTTCTACACATGTGATCTCTTTTTAAAAAGTTCAAGGCAATCTAATGTTGCTTCGAAATGAGAAAGTGTGCGAAGCAACTTTTGTTGCTCTCATATGTTGGAACTAGGTGATTGTTCTCAAAAGCTAATTGTTATGATTATTAGAGAACCGTAACGAATTACTTTGGTCGAGTTATGATGTGTAGCTTGATCCTTTCAGCAGTCCGTATTCATATAGTACTTCAAGACATGAGATCTCTTTTTGTTAAGTTCAAGGCTATCTAATGTCGCTTCGACTTGAGAAAGTGTGCTAAGAAACTTAGATTGGTGTCATATGTTACAAGAAGGTCACTGTTCTGTTAAGTTAGAAGTTATGATTATTGGTGAACCGTCAAGAACTACTTTGGTTGAGTTATGAGGTCTAGTGTGGTCGTTTAAGCTATCCGTGCTAATCTAGGACTTCTACACATATGATCTCTTTTTGCTAACTTTAAGGCTAATATAATGTCGCTTTCACATGAGAAAGTGTGCTAAGCAACTTAGGTTGCTCTCATATGTTGCAAATTGGTGATTGTTCTGTTACGCTAGAAGTTATGATTATCAGTGAACCGTCACGAACTAGTTTGGTCGAGTTATGAGGTCTAGCTTGGTCGTTTGAGCTATTCGTTCTCATCTAGGACTTCTACACATGTGATATCTTTTTTCAAAGTTCAAGGCAAGGTAATGTCGCTTTGACATGACAAAGTGTGCTAACCAACTTTTGTTGCTCTCATATGTTGGAACTAGGTGATTGTTCTCAAAAGCTAATTGTTATGATTATTAGAGAACCGTAACGAACTACTTTGGTCGAATTATGATGTGTAGCTTGATCCTTTCAGCAGTCCGTATCCATATAGTACTTCAAAACATGAGATCTCTTTTTGTTAAGTCCAAGGCTATCTAATGTCGCTTCGACTTGAGAAAGTGTGCTAAGAAACTTAGATTGGTGTCATATGTTACAAGAAGGTCACTGTTCTGTTAAGTTAGAAGTTATGATTATCGGTGAACCGTCAAGAACTACTTTGGTTGAGTTATGAGGTCTAGCGTGGTCGTTTGAGCTATCCGTGCTAATCTAGGACTTCTACACATGTGATCTCTTTTTGCTAACTTCAAGGCCCATGTAATGTCGCTTTGACATGAGAAAGTGTGCTAAGGAACTTAGGTTGCTCTATTATGTTGCAACTATGTGATTGTTCTCTTAAGTTAGAAGTTATGGCTATCGTGTCATGAACTACTTTGGTTCAGTTATGAGGCCTAGCGTGGTCGTTTGAGTTATTCGTGCTTATCTAGGACTTCTACACATTTGATCTCTTTTTGCTAAATTCAAGGCCCATGTAATGTCGCTTTAACATGAGAAAGTGTGCTAAGCAACTTAGGTTGCTCTCATATGTTGCAAATTGGTGATTGTTCTCTTACGCTAGAAGTTATGATTATCAGTGAACCGTCACGAACTAATTTGGTTTAGTTATGATGTCTAGCGTGGTCGTTTGAGCTATCCGTGCTAATCTAGGACTTCTACACATGTGATCTCTTTTTAACAAGTTCAAGGCAATCTAATGTTGCTTCGACATGAGAAAGTGTGCTAAGCAACTTAGGTTGCTCTCATATGTTGCAACTTGGTGATTGTTCTCTGACACTAGAAGTTTTGATTATAAGTGAACCGTAACGAACTACTTTGGTCGAGTTATGATGTGTAGCTTGATCCTTTCAGCAGTCCGTATTTATATCGTACTTCTAGACATGAGATCTCTTTTTGCTAAGTTCAAGGCTATCTAATGTCACTTCGACTTGAGAAAGTGTGCTAAAAAACTTAGATTGGTCTTATATGTTACAAGAAGGTCATAGTTCTCTTAAGTTATAAGTTATGATTATTGGTGAACCGTCAAGAACTATTTTGGTTGAGTTACGAGGTCTGGCGTGGTCGTTTGAGCTATCCATGCTAATCTTGGAGTTCTACACATGTGATCTCTTTTTGCTAACTTTAAGGCCCATGTAATGTCGCTTTCACATGAGAAAGTGTGCTAAGCAACTTAGGTTGCTCTCATATGTTGCAAATTGGTGATTGTTCTCTTACGCTAGAAGTTATGATTATCAGTGAACCGTCACGAACTAGTTTGGTTGAGTTATGATGTCTAGCGTGGTCGTTTGAGCTATCCGTGCTAATCTAGGACTTCTACACATGTGATCTCTTTTTAAAAAGTTCAAGGCAATCTAATGTTGCTTCGAAATGAGAAAGTGTGCTAAGCAACTTTTGTTGCTCTCATATGTTGGAACTAGGTGATTGTTCTCAAAAGCTAATTGTTATGATTATTAGAGAACCGTAACGAACTACTTTGGTCGAGTTATGATGTGTAGCTTGATCCTTTCAGCAGTCCGTATTCATATAGTACTTCAAGACATGAGATCTCTTTTTGTTAAGTTCAAGGCTATCTAATGCCGCTTCGACTTGAGAAAGTGTGCTAAGAAACTTAGATTGGTGTCATATGTTACAAGAAGGTCACTGTTCTGTTAAGTTAGAAGTTATGATTATCGGTGAACCGTCAAGAACTACTTTGGTTGAGTTATGAGGTCTAGTGTGGTCGTTTAAGCTATCCGTGCTAATCTAGGACTTCTACACATATGATCTCTTTTTGCTAACTTTAAGGCCAATATAATGTCGCTTTCACATGAGAAAGTGTGCTAAGCAACTTAGGTTGCTCTCATATGTTGCAACTTGGTGATTGTTCTCTGACACTAGAAGTTTTGATTATCAGTGAACCGTAACGAACTACTTTGGTCGAGTTATGATGTGTAGCTTGATCCTTTCAGCAGTCCGTATTCATATAGTACTTCAAGACATGAGATCTCTTTTTGTTAAGTTCAAGGCTATCTAATGTCACTTCGACTTGAGAAAGTGTGCAAAGAAACTTAGATTGGTCTCATATGTTACAAGAAGGTCATTGTTCTCTTAAGTTATAAGTTATCATTATCGGTGAACCGTCAAGAACTACTTTGGTTGAGTTATGAGGTCTAGCGTGGTCGTTTGAGCTATCCGTGCTAATCTAGGACTTCTACACATGTGATCTCTTTTTGCTAACTTTAAGGCCGATGTAATGTCGCTTTCACATGAGAAAGTGTGCTAAGGAACTTAGGTTGCTCTATTATGTTGCAACTATGTGATTGTTCTCTTAAGTTAGAAGTTATGGCTATCGTGTCATGAACTACTTTGGTTCAGTTATGAGGCCTAGCGTGGTCGTTTGAGTTATTCGTGCTTATCTAGGACTTCTACACATTTGATCTCTTTTTGCTAAATTGAAGGCCCATGTAATGTCGCTTTAACATGAGAAAGTGTGCTAAGCAACTTAGGTTGCTCTCATATGTTGCAACTTGGTGATTGTTCTCTGACACTAGAAGTTTTGATTATCAGTGAACCGTAACGAACTACTTTGGTCGAGTTATGATGTGTAGCTTGATCCTTTCAGCAGTCCGTATTCATATAGTACTTCAAGACATGACATCTCTTTTTGTTAAGTTCAAGGCTATCTAATGTCACTTCGACTTGAGAAAGTGTGCTAAGAAACTTAGATTGGTCTCATATGTTACAAGAAGGTCATTGTTCTCTTAAGTTATAAGTTATCATTATCGGTGAACCGTCAAGAACTATTTTGGTTGAGTTATGAGGTGTGGCGTGTTCTTTTGAGCTATCCATGCTAATCTTGGAGTTCTACACATGTGATCTCTTTTTACTAACTTTAAGGCCCATGTAATGTCGCTTTCACATGAGAAAGTGTGCTAAGCAACTTAGGTTGCTCTCATATATTGCAAATTGGTGATTGTTCTCTTACGCTAGAAGTTATGATTATCAGTGAACCGTCACGAACTAATTTTGTTTAGTTATGATGTCTAGCGTGGTCGTTTGAGCTATCCGTGCTAATCTAGGACTTCTACACATGTGATCTCTTTTTAACAAGTTCAAGGCAATCTAATGTTGCTTCGACATGAGAAAGTGTGCTAAGCAACTTAGGTTGCTCTCATATGTTGCAACTTGGTGATTGTTCTCTGACACTAGAAGTTTTGATTATAAGTGAACCGTAACGAACTACTTTGGTCGAGTTATGATGTGTAGCTTGATCCTTTCAGCAGTCCGTATTTATATCGTACTTCTAGACATGAGATCTCTTTTTGCTAAGTTCAAGGCTATCTAATGTCACTTCGACTTGAGAAAGTGTGCTAAAAAACTTAGATTGGTCTTATATGTTACAAGAAGGTCATAGTTCTCTTAAGTTATAAGTTATGATTATCGGTGAACCGTCAAGAACTATTTTGGTTGAGTTACGAGGTCTGGCGTGGTCGTTTGAGCTATCCATGCTAATCTTGGAGTTCTACACATGTGATCTCTTTTTGCTAACTTTAAGGCCCATGTAATGTCGCTTTCACATGAGAAAGTGTGCTAAGCAACTTAGGTTGCTCTCATATGTTGCAAATTGGTGATTGTTCTCTTACGCTAGAAGTTATGATTATCAGTGAACCGTCACGAACTAGTTTGGTTGAGTTATGATGTCTAGCGTGGTCGTTTGAGCTATCCGTGCTAATCTAGGACTTCTACACATGTGATCTCTTTTTAAAAAGTTCAAGGCAATCTAATGTTGCTTCGAAATGAGAAAGTGTGCTAAGCAACTTTTGTTGCTCTCATATGTTGGAACTAGGTGATTGTTCTCAAAAGCTAATTGTTATGATTATTAGAGAACCGTAACGAACTACTTTGGTCGAGTTATGATGTGTAGCTTGATCCTTTCAGCAGTCCGTATTCATATAGTACTTCAAGACATGAGATCTCTTTTTGTTAAGTTCAAGGCTATCTAATGCCGCTTCGACTTGAGAAAGTGTGCTAAGAAACTTAGATTGGTGTCATATGTTACAAGAAGGTCACTGTTCTGTTAAGTTAGAAGTTATGATTATCGGTGAACCGTCAAGAACTATTTTGGTTGAGTTATGAGGTCTGGCGTGTTCGTTTGAGCTATCCATGCTAATCTTGGAGTTCTACACATGTGATCTCTTTTTGCTAACTTTAAGGCCCATGTAATGTCGCTTTCACATGAGAAAGTGTGCTAAGCAACTTAGGTTGCTCTCATATGTTGCAAATTGGTGATTGTTCTCTTACGCTAGAAGTTATGATTATCAGTGAACCGTCACGAACTAGTTTGGTTGAGTTATGATGTCTAGCGTGGTCGTTTGAGCTATCCGTGCTAATCTAGGACTTCTACACATGTGATCTCTTTTTAACAAGTTCAAGGCAATCTAATGTTGCTTCGACATGAGAAAGTGTGCTAAGCAACTTTTGTTGCTCTCATATGTTGGAACTAGGTGATTGTTCTCAAAAGCTAATTGTTATGATTATTAGAGAACCGTAACGAACTACTTTGGTCAAGTTATGATGTGTAGCTTGATCCTTTCAGCAGTCCGTATTCATATAGTACTTCAAGACATGAGATCTCTTTTTGTTAAGTTCAAGGCTATCTAATGTCGCTTCGACTTGAGAAAGTGTGCTAAGAAACTTAGATTGGTGTCATATGTTACAAGAAGGTCACTGTTCTGTTAATTTAGAAGTTATGATTATCGGTGAACCGTCAAGAACTACATTGGTTGAGTTATGAGGTCTAGCGTGGTCGTTTGAGCTATCCGTGCTAATCTAGGTTTTCTACACATGTGATCTCTTTTTGCTAACTTCAAGGCCCATGTAATGTCGCTTTGACATGAGAAAGTGTGCTAAGGAACTTAGGTTGCTCTATTATGTTGCAACTATGTGATTGTTCTCTTAAGTTAGAAGTTATGGCTATCGTGTCATGAACTACTTTGGTTCAGTTATGAGGCCTAGCGTGGTCGTTTGAGTTATTCGTGCTTATCTAGGACTTCTACACATTTGATCTCTTTTTGCTAAATTCAAGGCCCATGTAATGTCGCTTTAACATGAGAAAGTGTGCTAAGCAACTTAGGTTGCTCTCATATGTTGCAACTTGGTGATTGTTCTCTGACACTAGAAGTTTTGATTATCAGTGAACCGTAACGAACTACTTTGGTCGAGTTATGATGTGTAGCTTGATCCTTTCAGCAGTCCGTATTCATATAGTACTTCTAGACATGAGATCTCTTTTTGCTAAGTTCAAGGCTATCTAATGTCACTTCGACTTGAGAAAGTGTGCTAAGAAACTTAGATTGGTCTCATATGTTACAAGTAGGTCATTGTTCTCTTAAGTTATAAGTTATCATTATCGGTGAACCGTCAAGAACTATTTTGGTTGAGTTATGAGGTGTCGCGTGGTCTTTTGAGCTATCCATGCTAATCTTGGAGTTCTACACATGTGATCTCTTTTTAAAAAGTTCAAGGCAATCTAATGTTGCTTCGAAATGAGAAAGTGTGCTAAGCAACTTTTGTTGCTCTCATATGTTGGAACTAGGTGATTGTTCTCAAAAGCTAATTGTTATGATTATTAGAGAACCGTAACGAACTACTTTGGTCGAGTTATGATGTGTAGCTTGATCCTTTCAGCAGTCCGTATTCATATAGTACTTCAAGACATGAGATCTCTTTTTGTTAAGTTCAAGGCTATCTAATGCCGCTTCGACTTGAGAAAGTGTGCTAAGAAACTTAGATTGGTGTCATATGTTACAAGAAGGTCACTGTTCTGTTAAGTTAGAAGTTATGATTATCGGTGAACCGTCAAGAACTACTTTGGTTGAGTTATGAGGTCTAGTGTGGTCGTTTAAGCTATCCGTGCTAATCTAGGACTTCTACACATATGATCTCTTTTTGCTAACTTTAAGGCCAATATAATGTCGCTTTCACATGAGAAAGTGTGCTAAGCAACTTAGGTTGCTCTCATATGTTGCAAATTGGTGATTGTTCTGTTACGCTAGAAGTTATGATTATCAGTGAACCGTCACGAACTAGTTTGGTCGAGTTATGAGGTCTAGCTTGGTCGTTTGAGCTATTCGTTCTCATCTAGGACTTCTACACATGTGATATCTTTTTTCAAAGTTCAAGGCAAGGTAATGTCGCTTTGACATGACAAAGTGTGCTAACCAACTTTTGTTGCTCTCATATGTTGGAACTAGGTGATTGTTCTCAAAAGCTAAAAGTTATGATTATCGGAGAACCGTAACGAACTACTTTGGTCGAGTTATGATGTGTAGCTTGATCCTTTCAGCAGTCCGTATTCATATAGTACTTCAAGACATGAGATCTCTTTTTGTTAAGTTCAAGGCTATCTAATGTCGCTTCGACTTGAGAAAGTGTGCTAAGAAACTTAGATTGGTGTCATATATTACACGAAGGTCACTGTTCTCTTAAGTTATAAGTTATGATTATCGGTGAACCGTCAAGAACTATTTTGGTTGAGTTATGAGGTCTGGCGTGTTCGTTTGAGCTATCCATGCTAATCTTGGAGTTCTACACATGTGATCTCTTTTTGCTAACTTTAAGGCCCATGTAATGTCGCTTTCACATGAGAAAGTGTGCTAAGCAACTTAGGTTGCTCTCATATGTTGCAAATTGGTGATTGTTCTCTTACGCTAGAAGTTATGATTATCAGTGAACCGTCACGAACTAGTTTGGTTGAGTAATGATGTCTAGCGTGGTCGTTTGAGCTATCCGTGCTAATCTAGGACTTCTACACATGTGATCTCTTTTTAACAAGTTCAAGGCAATCTAATGTTGCTTCGACATGAGAAAGTGTGCTAAGCAACTTTTGTTGCTCTCATATGTTGGAACTAGGTGATTGTTCTCAAAAGCTAATTGTTATGATTATTAGAGAACTGTAACGAACTACTTTGGTCGAGTTATGATGTGTAGCTTGATCCTTTCAGCAGTCCGTATTCATATAGTACTTCAAGACATGAGATCTCTTTTTGTTAAGTTCAAGGCTATCTAATGTCGCTTCGACTTGAGAAAGTGTGCTAAGAAACTTAGATTGGTGTCATATGTTACAAGAAGGTCACTGTTCTGTTAATTTAGAAGTTATGATTATCGGTGAACCGTCAAGAACTACATTGGTTGAGTTATGAGGTCTAGCGTGGTCGTTTGAGCTATCCGTGCTAATCTAGGTTTTCTACAGATGTGATCTCTTTTTGCTAACTTCAAGGCCCATGTAATGTCGCTTTGACATGAGAAAGTGTGCTAAGGAACTTAGGTTGCTCTATTATGTTGCAACTATGTGATTGTTCTCTTAAGTTAGAAGTTATGGCTATCGTGTCATGAACTACTTTGGTTCAGTTATGAGGCCTAGCGTGGTCGTTTGAGTTATTCGTGCTTATCTAGGACTTCTACACATTTGATCTCTTTTTGCTAAATTCAAGGCCCATGTAATGTCGCTTTAACATGAGAAAGTGTGCTAAGCAACTTAGGTTGCTCTCATATGTTGCAACTTGGTGATTGTTCTCTGACACTAGAAGTTTTGATTATCAGTGAACCGTAACGAACTACTTTGGTCGAGTTATGATGTGTAGCTTGATCCTTTCAGCAGTCCGTATTCATATAGTACTTCTAGACATGAGATCTCTTTTTGCTAAGTTCAAGGCTATCTAATGTCACTTCGACTTGAGAAAGTGTGCTAAGAAACTTAGATTGGTCTCATATGTTACAAGTAGGTCATTGTTCTCTTAAGTTATAAGTTATCATTATCGGTGAACCGTCAAGAACTATTTTGGTTGAGTTATGAGGTGTCGCGTGGTCTTTTGAGCTATCCATGCTAATCTTGGAGTTCTACACATGTGATCTCTTTTTACTAACTTTAAGGCCCATGTAATGTTGCTTTCACATGAGAAAGTGTGCTAAGCAACTTAGGTTGCTCTCATATGTTGCAAATATGTGATTGTTCTCTTACGCTAGAAGTTATGATTATCATTGAACCGTCACAAACTAGTTTGGTCGAGTTATGATGTGTAGCTTGATCCTTTCAGCAGTCCGTATTCATATCGTACTTCTAGACATGAGATCTCTTTTTGCTAAGTTCAAGGCTATCTAATGTCACTTCGACTTGAGAAAGTGTGCTAAGAAACTTAGATTGGTCTTATATCTTACAAGAAGGTCATTGTTCTCTTAAGTTATAAGTTATGATTATCGGTGAACCGTCAAGAACTATTTTGGTTGAGTTATGAGGTCTGGCGTGGTCGTTTGAGCTATCCATGCTAATCTTGGAGTTCTACACATGTGATCTCTTTTTGCTAACTTTAAGGCCCATGTAATGTCGCTTTCACATGAGAAAGTGTGCTAAGCAACTTAGGTTGCTCTCATATGTTGCAAATTGGTGATTGTTCTCTTACGCTAGAAGTTATGATTATCAGTGAACCGTCACGAACTAGTTTGGTTGAGTTATGATGTCTAGCGTGGTCGTTTGAGCTATCCGTGCTAATCTAGGACTTCTACACATGTGATCTCTTTTTAAAAAGTTCAAGGCAATCTAATGTTGCTTCGAAATGAGAAAGTGTGCTAAGCAACTTTTGTTGCTCTCATATGTTGGAACTAGGTGATTGTTCTCAAAAGCTAATTGTTATGATTATTAGAGAACCGTAACGAACTACTTTGGTCGAGTTATGATGTGTAGCTTGATCCTTTCAGCAGTCCGTATTCATATAGTACTTCAAGACATGAGATCTCTTTTTGTTAAGTTCAAGGCTATCTAATGCCGCTTCGACTTGAGAAAGTGTGCTAAGAAACTTAGATTGGTGTCATATGTTACAAGAAGGTCACTGTTCTGTTAAGTTAGAAGTTATGATTATCGGTGAACCGTCAAGAACTACTTTGGTTGAGTTATGAGGTCTAGTGTGGTCGTTTAAGCTATCCGTGCTAATCTAGGACTTCTACACATATGATCTCTTTTTGCTAACTTTAAGGCCAATATAATGTCGCTTTCACATGAGAAAGTGTGCTAAGCAACTTAGGTTGCTCTCATATGTTGCAAATTGGTGATTGTTCTGTTACGCTAGAAGTTATGATTATCAGTGAACCGTCACGAACTAGTTTGGTCGAGTTATGAGGTCTAGCTTGGTCGTTTGAGCTATTCGTTCTCATCTAGGACTTCTACACATGTGATATCTTTTTTCAAAGTTCAAGGCAAGGTAATGTCGCTTTGACATGACAAAGTGTGCTAACCAACTTTTGTTGCTCTCATATGTTGGAACTAGGTGATTGTTCTCAAAAGCTAAAAGTTATGATTATCGGAGAACCGTAACGAACTACTTTGGTCGAGTTATGATGTGTAGCTTGATCCTTTCAGCAGTCCGTATTCATATAGTACTTCAAGACATGAGATCTCTTTTTGTTAAGTTCAAGGCTATCTAATGTCGCTTCGACTTGAGAAAGTGTGCTAAGAAACTTAGATTGGTGTCATATATTACACGAAGGTCACTGTTCTCTTAAGTTATAAGTTATGATTATCGGTGAACCGTCAAGAACTATTTTGGTTGAGTTATGAGGTCTGGCGTGTTCGTTTGAGCTATCCATGCTAATCTTGGAGTTCTACACATGTGATCTCTTTTTGCTAACTTTAAGGCCCATGTAATGTCGCTTTCACATGAGAAAGTGTGCTAAGCAACTTAGGTTGCTCTCATATGTTGCAAATTGGTGATTGTTCTCTTACGCTAGAAGTTATGATTATCAGTGAACCGTCACGAACTAGTTTGGTTGAGTTATGATGTCTAGCGTGGTCGTTTGAGCTATCCGTGCTAATCTAGGACTTCTACACATGTGATCTCTTTTTAACAAGTTCAAGGCAATCTAATGTTGCTTCGACATGAGAAAGTGTGCTAAGCAACTTTTGTTGCTCTCATATGTTGGAACTAGGTGATTGTTCTCAAAAGCTAATTGTTATGATTATTAGAGAACCGTAACGAACTACTTTGGTCGAGTTATGATGTGTAGCTTGATCCTTTCAGCAGTCCGTATTCATATAGTACTTCAAGACATGAGATCTCTTTTTGTTAAGTTCAAGGCTATCTAATGTCGCTTCGACTTGAGAAAGTGTGCTAAGAAACTTAGATTGGTGTCATATGTTACAAGAAGGTCACTGTTCTGTTAATTTAGAAGTTATGATTATCGGTGAACCGTCAAGAACTACATTGGTTGAGTTATGAGGTCTAGCGTGGTCGTTTGAGCTATCCGTGCTAATCTAGGTTTTCTACACATGTGATCTCTTTTTGCTAACTTCAAGGCCCATGTAATGTCGCTTTGACATGAGAAAGTGTGCTAAGGAACTTAGGTTGCTCTATTATGTTGCAACTATGTGATTGTTCTCTTAAGTTAGAAGTTATGGCTATCGTGTCATGAACTACTTTGGTTCAGTTATGAGGCCTAGCGTGGTCGTTTGAGTTATTCGTGCTTATCTAGGACTTCTACACATTTGATCTCTTTTTGCTAAATTGAAGGCCCATGTAATGTCGCTTTAACATGAGAAAGTGTGCTAAGCAACTTAGGTTGCTCTCATATGTTGCAACTTGGTGATTGTTCTCTGACACTAGAAGTTTTGATTATCAGTGAACCGTAACGAACTACTTTGGTCGAGTTATGATGTGTAGCTTGATCCTTTCAGCAGTCCGTATTCATATAGTACTTCTAGACATGAGATCTCTTTTTGCTAAGTTCAAGGCTATCTAATGTCACTTCGACTTGAGAAAGTGTGCTAAGAAACTTAGATTGGTCTCATATGTTACAAGTAGGTCATTGTTCTCTTAAGTTATAAGTTATCATTATCGGTGAACCGTCAAGAACTATTTTGGTTGAGTTATGAGGTGTCGCGTGGTCTTTTGAGCTATCCATGCTAATCTTGGAGTTCTACACATGTGATCTCTTTTTACTAACTTTAAGGCCCATGTAATGTTGCTTTCACATGAGAAAGTGTGCTAAGCAACTTAGGTTGCTCTCATATGTTGCAAATATGTGATTGTTCTCTTACGCTAGAAGTTATGATTATCATTAAACCGTCACAAACTAGTTTGGTCGAGTTATGATGTGTAGCTTGATCCTTTCAGCAGTCCGTATTCATATCGTACTTCTAGACATGAGATCTCTTTTTGCTAAGTTCAAGGCTATCTAATGTCACTTCGACTTGAGAAAGTGTGCTAAGAAACTTAGATTGGTCTTATATCTTACAAGAAGGTCATTGTTCTCTTAAGTTATAAGTTATGATTATCGGTGAACCGTCAAGAACTATTTTGGTTGAGTTATGAGGTCTGGCGTGGTCGTTTGAGCTATCCATGCTAATCTTGGAGTTCTACACATGTGATCTCTTTTTGCTAACTTTAAGGCCCATGTAATGTCGCTTTCACATGAGAAAGTGTGCTAAGCAACTTAGGTTGCTCTCATATGTTGCAAATTGGTGATTGTTCTCTTACGCTAGAAGTTATGATTATCAGTGAACCGTCACGAACTAGTTTGGTTGAGTTATGATGTCTAGCGTGGTCGTTTGAGCTATCCGTGCTAATCTAGGACTTCTACACATGTGATCTCTTTTTAACAAGTTCAAGGCAATCTAATGTTGCTTCGACATGAGAAAGTGTGCTAAGCAACTTTTGTTGCTCTCATATGTTGGAACTAGGTGATTGTTCTCAAAAGCTAATTGTTATGATTATTAGAGAACCGTAACGAACTACTTTGGTCGAGTTATGATGTGTAGCTTGATCCTTTCAGCAGTCCGTATTCATATAGTACTTCAAGACATGAGATCTCTTTTTGTTAAGTTCAAGGCTATCTAATGTCGCTTCGACTTGAGAAAGTGTGCTAAGAAACTTAGATTGGTGTCATATGTTACAAGAAGGTCACTGTTCTGTTAATTTAGAAGTTATGATTATCGGTGAACCGTCAAGAACTACATTGGTTGAGTTATGAGGTCTAGCGTGGTCGTTTGAGCTATCCGTGCTAATCTAGGTTTTCTACACATGTGATCTCTTTTTGCTAACTTCAAGGCCCATGTAATGTCGCTTTGACATGAGAAAGTGTGCTAAGGAACTTAGGTTGCTCTATTATGTTGCAACTATGTGATTGTTCTCTTAAGTTAGAAGTTATGGCTATCGTGTCATGAACTACTTTGGTTCAGTTATGAGGCCTAGCGTGGTCGTTTGAGTTATTCGTGCTTATCTAGGACTTCTACACATTTGATCTCTTTTTGCTAAATTCAAGGCCCATGTAATGTCGCTTTAACATGAGAAAGTGTGCTAAGCAACTTAGGTTGCTCTCATATGTTGCAACTTGGTGATTGTTCTCTGACACTAGAAGTTTTGATTATCAGTGAACCGTAACGAACTACTTTGGTCGAGTTATGATGTGTAGCTTGATCCTTTCAGCAGTCCGTATTCATATAGTACTTCTAGACATGAGATCTCTTTTTGCTAAGTTCAAGGCTATCTAATGTCACTTCGACTTGAGAAAGTGTGCTAAGAAACTTAGATTGGTCTCATATGTTACAAGTAGGTCATTGTTCTCTTAAGTTATAAGTTATCATTATCGGTGAACCGTCAAGAACTATTTTGGTTGAGTTATGAGGTGTCGCGTGGTCTTTTGAGCTATCCATGCTAATCTTGGAGTTCTACACATGTGATCTCTTTTTACTAACTTTAAGGCCCATGTAATGTTGCTTTCACATGAGAAAGTGTGCTAAGCAACTTAGGTTGCTCTCATATGTTGCAAATATGTGATTGTTCTCTTACGCTAGAAGTTATGATTATCATTGAACCGTCACAAACTAGTTTGGTCGAGTTATGATGTGTAGCTTGATCCTTTCAGCAGTCCGTATTCATATCGTACTTCTAGACATGAGATCTCTTTTTGCTAAGTTCAAGGCTATCTAATGTCACTTCGACTTGAGAAAGTGTGCTAAGAAACTTAGATTGGTCTTATATCTTACAAGAAGGTCATTGTTCTCTTAAGTTATAAGTTATGATTATCGGTGAACCGTCAAGAACTATTTTGGTTGAGTTATGAGGTCTGGCGTGGTCGTTTGAGCTATCCATGCTAATCTTGGAGTTCTACACATGTGATCTCTTTTTGCTAACTTTAAGGCCCATGTAATGTCGCTTTCACATGAGAAAGTGTGCTAAGCAACTTAGGTTGCTCTCATATGTTGCAAATTGGTGATTGTTCTCTTACGCTAGAAGTTATGATTATCAGTGAACCGTCACGAACTAGTTTGGTTGAGTTATGATCTCTAGCGTGGTCGTTTGAGCTATCCGTGCTAATCTAGGACTTCTACACATGTGATCTCTTTTTAACAAGTTCAAGGCAATCTAATGTTGCTTCGACATGAGAAAGTGTGCTAAGCAACTTTTGTTGCTCTCATATGTTGAACCTAGGTGATTGTTCTCAAAAGCTAATTGTTATGATTAATAGAGAACCGTAACGAACTACTTTGGTCGAGTTATGATGTGTAGCTTGATCCTTTCAGCAGTCCGTATTCAAATAGTACTTCAAGACATGAGATCTCTTTTTGTTAAGTTCAAGGCTATCTAATGTCGCTTCGACTTGAGAAAGTGTGCTAAGGAACTTAGATTGGTGTCATATGTTACAAGAAGGTCACTGTTCTGTTAAGTTAGAAGTTATGATTATCGGTGAACCGTCAAGAACTACATTGGTTGAGTTATGAGGTCTAGCGTGGTCGTTTGAGCTTTCCGTGCTAATCTAGGACTTCTACACATGTGATCTCTTTTTGCTAACTTCAAGGCCCATGTAATGTCGCTTTGAAATGAGAAAGTGTGCTAAGGAACTTAGGTTGCTCTATTATGTTGCAACTATGTGATTGTTCTCTTAAGTTAGAAGTTATGGCTATCGTGTCATGAACTACTTTGGTTCAGTTATGAGGCCTAGCGTGGTCGTTTGAGTTATTCGTGCTTATCTAGGACTTCTACACATTTGATCTCTTTTTGCTAAATTCAAGGCCCATGTAATGTCGCTTTAACATGAGAAAGTGTGCTAAGCAACTTAGGTTGCTCTCATATGTTGCAAATTGGTGATTGTTCTCTTACGCTAGAAGTTATGATTATCAGTGAACCGTCACGAACTAATTTGGTTTAGTTATGATGTCTAGCGTGGTCGTTTGAGCTATCCGTGCTAATCTAGGACTTCTACACATGTGATCTCTTTTTAACAAGTTCAAGGCAATCTAATGTTGCTTCGACATGAGAAAGTGTGCTAAGCAACTTAGGTTGCTCTCATATGTTGCAACTTGGTGATTGTTCTCTGACACTAGAAGTTTTGATTATAAGTGAACCGTAACGAACTACTTTGGTCGAGTTATGATGTGTAGCTTGATCCTTTCAGCAGTCCGTATTTATATCGTACTTCTAGACATGAGATCTCTTTTTGCTAAGTTCAAGGCTATCTAATGTCACTTCGACTTGAGAAAGTGTGCTAAAAAACTTAGATTGGTCTTATATGTTACAAGAAGGTCATAGTTCTCTTAAGTTATAAGTTATGATTATCGGTGAACCGTCAAGAACTATTTTGGTTGAGTTACGAGGTCTGGCGTGGTCGTTTGAGCTATCCATGCTAATCTTGGAGTTCTACACATGTGATCTCTTTTTGCTAACTTTAAGGCCCATGTAATGTCGCTTTCACATGAGAAAGTGTGCTAAGCAACTTAGGTTGCTCTCATATGTTGCAAATTGGTGATTGTTCTCTTACGCTAGAAGTTATGATTATCAGTGAACCGTCACGAACTAGTTTGGTTGAGTTATGATCTCTAGCGTGGTCGTTTGAGCTATCCGTGCTAATCTAGGACTTCTACACATGTGATCTCTTTTTAACAAGTTCAAGGCAATCTAATGTTGCTTCGACATGAGAAAGTGTGCTAAGCAACTTTTGTTGCTCTCATATGTTGAACCTAGGTGATTGTTCTCAAAAGCTAATTGTTATGATTAATAGAGAACCGTAATGAACTACTTTGGTCGAGTTATGATGTGTAGCTTGATCCTTTCAGCAGTCCGTATTCAAATAGTACTTCAAGACATGAGATCTCTTTTTGTTAAGTTCAAGGCTATCTAATGTCGCTTCGACTTGAGAAAGTGTGCTAAGAAACTTAGATTGGTGTCATATGTTACAAGAAGGTCACTGTTCTGTTAAGTTAGAAGTTATGATTATCGGTGAACCGTCAAGAACTACATTGGTTGAGTTATGAGGTCTAGCGTGGTCGTTTGAGCTTTCCGTGCTAATCTAGGACTTCTACACATGTGATCTCTTTTTGCTAACTTCAAGGCCCATGTAATGTCGCTTTGACATGAGAAAGTGTGCTAAGGAACTTAGGTTGCTCTATTATGTTGCAACTATGTGATTGTTCTCTTAAGTTAGAAGTTATGATTATCAGTGAACCGTCACGAACTAGTTTGGTCGAGTTATGAGGTCTAGCTTGGTCGTTTGAGCTATTCGTTCTCATCTAGGACTTCTACACATGTGATATCTTTTTTCAAAGTTCAAGGCAAGGTAATGTCGCTTTGACATGACAAAGTGTGCTAACCAACTTTTGTTGCTCTCATATGTTGGAACTAGGTGATTGTTCTCAAAAGCTAAAAGTTATGATTATCGGAGAACCGTAACGAACTACTTTGGTCGAGTTATGATGTGTAGCTTGATCCTTTCAGCAGTCCGTATTCATATAGTACTTCAAGACATGAGATCTCTTTTTGTTAAGTTCAAGGCTATCTAATGCCGCTTCGACTTGAGAAAGTGTGCTAAGAAACTTAGATTGGTGTCATATGTTACAAGAAGGTCACTGTTCTGTTAAGTTAGAAGTTATGATTATCGGTGAACCGTCAAGAACTACTTTGGTTGAGTTATGAGGTCTAGTGTGGTCGTTTAAGCTATCCGTGCTAATCTAGGACTTCTACACATATGATCTCTTTTTGCTAACTTTAAGGCCAATATAATGTCGCTTTCACATGAGAAAGTGTGCTAAGCAACTTAGGTTGCTCTCATATGTTGCAAATTGGTGATTGTTCTGTTACGCTAGAAGTTATGATTATCAGTGAACCGTCACGAACTAGTTTGGTCGAGTTATGAGGTCTAGCTTGGTCGTTTGAGCTATTCGTTCTCATCTAGGACTTCTACACATGTGATATCTTTTTTCAAAGTTCAAGGCAAGGTAATGTCGCTTTGACATGACAAAGTGTGCTAACCAACTTTTGTTGCTCTCATATGTTGGAACTAGGTGATTGTTCTCAAAAGCTAAAAGTTATGATTATCGGAGAACCGTAACGAACTACTTTGGTCGAGTTATGATGTGTAGCTTGATCCTTTCAGCAGTCCGTATTCATATAGTACTTCAAGACATGAGATCTCTTTTTGTTAAGTTCAAGGCTATCTAATGTCGCTTCGACTTGAGAAAGTGTGCTAAGAAACTTAGATTGGTGTCATATATTACACGAAGGTCACTGTTCTCTTAAGTTATAAGTTATGATTATCGGTGAACCGTCAAGAACTATTTTGGTTAGAGTTATGAGGTCTGGCGTGTTCGTTTGAGCTATCCATGCTAATCTTGGAGTTCTACACATGTGATCTCTTTTTGCTAACTTTAAGGCCCATGTAATGTCGCTTTCACATGAGAAAGTGTGCTAAGCAACTTAGGTTGCTCTCATATGTTGCAAATTGGTGATTGTTCTCTTACGCTAGAAGTTATGATTATCAGTGAACCGTCACGAACTAGTTTGGTTGAGTTATGATGTCTAGCGTGGTCGTTTGAGCTATCCGTGCTAATCTAGGACTTCTACACACATGTGATCTCTTTTTAACAAGTTCAAGGCAATCTAATGTTGCTTCGACATGAGAAAGTGTGCTAAGCAACTTTTGTTGCTCTCATATGTTGGAACTAGGTGATTGTTCTCAAAAGCTAATTGTTATGATTATTAGAGAACCGTAACGAACTACTTTGGTCGAGTTATGATGTGTAGCTTGATCCTTTCAGCAGTCCGTATTCATATAGTACTTCAAGACATGAGATCTCTTTTTGTTAAGTTCAAGGCTATCTAATGTCGCTTCGACTTGAGAACGTGTGCTAAGAAACTTAGATTGGTGTCATATGTTACAAGAAGGTCACTGTTCTGTTAATTTAGAAGTTATGATTATCGGTGAACCGTCAAGAACTACATTGGTTGAGTTATGAGGTCTAGCGTGGTCGTTTGAGCTATCCGTGCTAATCTAGGTTTCTACACATGTGATCTCTTTTTGCTAACTTCAAGGCCCATGTAATGTCGCTTTGACATGAGAAAGTGTGCTAAGGAACTTAGGTTGCTCTATTATGTTGCAACTATGTGATTGTTCTCTTAAGTTAGAAGTTATGGCTATCGTGTCATGAACTACTTTGGTTCAGTTATGAGGCCTAGCGTGGTCGTTTGAGTTATTCGTGCTTATCTAGGACTTCTACACATTTGATCTCTTTTTGTTAAATTCAAGGCCCATGTAATGTCGCTTTAACATGAGAAAGTGGTGCTAAGCAACGTAGGTTGCTCTCATATGTTGCAACTTGGTGATTGTTCTCTGACACTAGAAGTTTTGATTATCAGTGAACCGTAACGAACTACTTTGGTCGAGTTATGATGTGTAGCTTGATCCTTTCAGCAGTCCGTATTCATATAGTACTTCTAGACATGAGATCTCTTTTTGCTAAGTTCAAGGGCTATCTAATGGTCACTTCGACTTGAGAAAGTGTGCTAAGAAACTTAGATTGGTCTCATATGTTACAAGTAGGTCATTGTTCTCTTAAGTTATAAGTTATCATTATCGGTGAACCGTCAAGAACTATTTTGGTTGAGTTATGAGGTGTCGCGTGGGTCTTTTGAGCTATCCATGCTAATCTTGGAGTTCTACACATGTGATCTCTTTTTACCTAACTTTAAGGCCATGTAATGTTGCTTTCACATGAGAAAGTTTGCTAAGCAACTTAGGTTGCTCTCATATGTTGCAAATATGTGATTGTTCTCTTACGCTAGAAGTTATGATTATCATTGAACCGTCACAAACTAGTTTGGTCGAGTTATGATGTGTAGCTTGATCCTTTCAGCAGTCCGTATTCATATCGTACTTCTAGACATGAGATCTCTTTTTGCTAAGTTCAAGGCTATCTAATGTCACTTCGACTTGAGAAAGTGTGCTAAGAAACTAGATTGGTCTTATATCTTACAAGAAGGTCATTGTTCTCTTAAGTTATAAGTTATGATTATCGGTGAACCGTCAAGAACTATTTTGGTTGAGTTATGAGGTCTGGCGTGGTCGTTTGAGCTATCCATGCTAATCTTGGAGTTCTACACATGTGATCTCTTTTTGCTAACTTTAAGGCCCATGTAATGTCGCTTTCACATGAGAAAGTGTGCTAAGCAACTTAGGTTGCTCTCATATGTTGCAAATTGGTGATTGTTCTCTTACGCTAGAAGTTATGATTATCAGTGAACCGTCACAAACTAGTTTGGGTTGAGTTATGATCTCTAGCGTGGTCGTTTGAGCTATCCGTGCTAATCTAGGACTTCTACACATGTGATCTCTTTTTAACAAGTTCAAGGCAATCTAATGTTGCTTCGACATGAGAAAGTGTGCTAAGCAACTTTTGTTGCTCCTCATATGTTGAACCTAGGTGATTGTTCTCAAAAGCTAATTGTTATGATTAATAGAGAACCCGGTAACGAACTACTTTGGTCGAGTTATGATGTGTAGCTTGATCCTTTCAGCAGTCCGTATTCAAATAGTACTTCAAGACATGAGATCTCTTTTGTTAAGTTCAAGGCTATCTAATGTCGCTTCGACTTGAGAAAGTGTGCTAAGAAACTTAGATTGGTGTCATATGTTACAAGAAGGTCACTGTTCTGTTAAGTTAGAAGTTATTGATTATCGGTGAACCGTCAAGAACTACATTGGTTGAGTTATGAGGTCTAGCGTGGTCGTTTTGAGCTTTCCGTGCTAATCTAGGACTTCTACACATGTGATCTCTTTTTGCTAACTTCAAGGCCCATGTAATGTCGCTTTGACATGAGAAAGTGTGCTAAGGAACTTAGGTTGCTCTATTATGTTGCAACTATGTGATTGTTCTCTTAAGTTAGAAGTTATGGCTATCGTGTCATGAACTACTTTGGTTCAGTTATGAGGCCTAGCGTGGTCGTTTGAGTTATTCGTGCCTTATCTAGGACTTCTACACATTTGATCTCTTTTTGCTAAATTTCAAGGCCCATGTAATGTCGCTTTAACATGAGAAAGTGTGCTAAGCAACTTAGGTTGCTCTCATATGTTGCAAATTGGTGATTGTTCTCTTACGCTAGAAGTTATGATTATCAGTGAACCGTCACGAACTAATTTGGTTTAGTTATGATGGTCTAGCGTGGTCGTTGAGCTATCCGTGCTAATCTAGGACTTCTACACATGTGATCTCTTTTTAACAAGTTCAAGGCAATCTAATGTTGCTTCGACATGAGAAAGTGTGCTAAGCAACTTAGGTTGCTCTCATATGTTGCAACTTGGTGATTGTTCTCTGACACTAGAAGTTTTGATTATAAGTGAAACCGTAACGAACTACTTTGGTCGAGTTATGAGTGTAGCTTGATCCTTTCAGCAGTCCGTATTTATATCGTACTTCTAGACATGAGATCTCTTTTTGCTAAGTTCAAGGCTATCTAATGTCACTTCGACCTTGAGAAAGTGTGCTAAAAAACTTAGATTGGTCATATATGTTACAAGAAGGTCATAGTTCTCTTAAGTTATAAGTTATGATTATTGGTGAACCGTCAAGAACTATTTTGGTTGAGTTACGAGGTCTGGCGTGGTCGTTTGAGCTATCCATGCTAATCTTGGAGTTCTACACATGTGATCTCTTTTTGCTAACTTAAGGCCCATGTAATGTCGCCTTTCACATGAGAAAGTGTGCTAAGCAACTTAGGTTGCTCTCATATGTTGCAAATTGGTGATTGTTCTCTTACGCTAGAAGTTATGATTATCAGTGAACCGTCACGGAACTAGTTTGGTTGAGTTATGATGTCTAGCGTGGTCGTTTGAGCTATCCGTGCTAATCTAGGACTTCTACACATGTGATCTCTTTTTAAAAAGTTCAAGGCAATACTAATGTTGCTTCGAAATGAGAAAGTGTGCTAAGCAACTTTGTTGCTCTCATATGTTGGAACTAGGTGATTGTTCTCAAAAGCTAATTGTTATGATTATTAGAGAACCGTAACGAACTACTTTGGGTCGAGTTATGATGTGTAGCTTGATCCTTTCAGCAGTCCGTATTCATATAGTACTTCAAGACATGAGATCTCTTTTTGTTAAGTTCAAGGCTATCTAATGCCGCTTCGACTTGAGAAAGTGTGCTAAGAAACTTAGATTGGTGTCATATGTTACAAGAAGGTCACTGTTCTGTTAAGTTAGAAGTTATGATTATCGGGTGAACCGTCAAGAACTACTTTTGGTTGAGTTATGAGGTCTAGTGTGGTCGTTTAAGCTATCCGTGCTAATCTAGGACTTCTACACATATGATCTCTTTTGCTAACTTTAAGGCCAATATAATGTCGCTTTCACATGAGAAAGTGTGCTAAGCAACTTAGGTTGCTCTCATATGTTGCAAATTGGTGATTGTTCTGTTACGCTAGAAGTTATGATTATCAGTGAACCGTCACGAACTAGTTTGGTCGAGTTATGAGGTCTAGCTTGGTCGTTTGAGCTATTCGGTTCTCATCTAGGACTTCTACACATGTGATATCTTTTTTCAAAGTTCAAGGCAAGGTAATGTCGCTTTGACATGACAAAGTGTGCTAACCAACTTGTTGTTGCTCTCATATGTTGGAACTAGGTGATTGTTCTCAAAAGCTAAAAGTTATGATTATCGGAGAACCGTAACGAACTACTTTGGTCGAGTTATGATGTGTAGCTTGATCCTTTCAGCAGTCCGTATTCATATAGTACTTCAAGACATGAGATCTCTTTTTGTTAAGTTCAAGGCTATCTAATGTCGCTTCGACTTGAGAAAGTGTGCTAAGAACTTAGATTGGTGTCATATATTACACGAAGGTCACTGTTCTCTTAAGTTATAAGTTATGATTATCGGTGAACCCGTCAAGAACTATTTTGGTTGAGTTATGAGGTCTGGGTGTTCGTTTTGAGCTATCCATGCTAATCTTGGAGTTCTACACATGTGATCTCTTTTTGCTAACTTTAAGGCCCATGTAATGTCGCTTTCACATGAGAAAGTGTGCTAAGCAACTTAGGTTGCTCTCATATGTTGCAAATTGGTGATTGTTCTCTTACGCTAGAAGTTATGATTATCAGTGAACCGTCACGAACTAGTTTGGTTGAGTTATGATCTCTAGCGTGGTCGTTTGAGCTATCCGTGCTAATCTAGGACTTCTACACATGTGATCTCTTTTTAACAAGTTCAAGGGCAATCTAATGTTGCTTCGACATGAGAAAGTGTGCTAAGGCAACTTTGTTGCTCTCATATGTTGGAACTAGGTGATTGTTCTCAAAAGCTAATTGTTATGAATATTAGAGAACCGTAACGAACTACTTTGGTCGAGTTATGATGTGTAGCCTTGATCCTTTCAACAGTCCGTATTCATATAGTACTT